>LR991108.1:7500-245000 GCA_905163515.2 Lymantria monacha | reverse complement strand
TTAGATAATGATAGCTTCCATAATTAAACTGTTAGAAACCGCTAATATAAATAATTATACAATAATTAGCTACTATGGCACGTTAGCCGACATAATTTAGCCGATACTGCGATGTGGTACTCAACAGCTTACATAATTGAGCTAATAGAACTAAATTAGCTTGTATAATTTAGCTTTTATATTATAATATCGCAATTAGCGTGTTATAGTTCATCTAATCTAAGAAGTGCATTTTGACGTTTTGCATTTTTTAATACACAATAACCTCGGTCAAACGTATACACATGATTGTAAACACTAAATCTGAAATTTTAAACAACTATTAAGTTATTTACATAATTAACATTGCGGGTGACTTTCTTGTACAATAATCTAATGTTGAAACTCGTAAAACTAATTTAAAATAAAAATTACATGGTAAATAGTAATTGTTAGTGACGACCTAACAATGTCACGTCATCACGTTCTATACAGCAGTGCTTGACAACTTCCAATTCACGAATATCCAAATAATCGGTAAAAATATTAGAATAATACAATTAATCGAATAGAGATTTTGACAGAGATGTACATTTCGACACTTTGATTGATGAGGAAATAATTATTAATGTTCGCGACGCTGATAATTCAAGTAATAGTAATAATTCTTAATAAATAGCTATTTTCAAATCCAGTTTTTGTTTTTAATTAACGTAATCCTACTAAATATGATGAATAGATTCTATGCTGGAATAATTAAATTTGTTTAGTACTAATTTAGCACTTAATTATATAATTCATCACCTTTTTGAAAAATAAAAAATAAATCGATTATTAATTATAAAGAATCAATATCGATTTCTCAGCAAAATCGGATATTTTCGATAGCGATTATTTGGTTCACATACCTAGACAACTTACTCCGACAGCTGTCAAAGTGGAGTTTTTGGCGGGAATCTAAAACGTCATGTGGTGCTCTTGTATTATATTCGATATCTTAGTGTTTTAACGTGTTATATTAGATCATTTTGATGGCATTTTATGTAATGTGATGTGACGGAACTGCTGAGATGTAGTGAATATCATATAAAAGTGCTTTACAACGTTTTCGTTTTCCATCAAAATTCCCACAAGACACCATCAACAGTGTGGCCATAGCACTGTTGATGGCGACAATTTGACTTACTGACGGACATGACTAATCTGAAGACACTAAAAACTTGAAGATAATTATAACTCGACACTGGCAACAACGGCTCATTTAAGTAGCTGATTGCCAATACATAAAAATAAGAAGAAGAAGAAGCTGTCAAAGTGCACTTCTTAGATTAGACAGACTATAGCTATAAATTAGCCTACTTAATTAAGTTCTCAATTGCCTTATATAATTAATCTATTAGACAGTACAGACCTGGTCAGTTTGGCGGTGAGCGCTGACCTCCTGAGCGAGTCCGTCTCGCAGCCCACACAGGGCACCAGGTACAGCAGGCTGTCCCTGTAACAGCTGAACGCCTCCTGCAGCTGGCCGAGACTGTCCAGCTCAATGGCTCGCTTGATCAGAGTCACCGCCTGAGAATTAAAGAGTGTCACTGTGAGCTCATACGAGAAGGAAAACTTCAAAGAAGTAGACTACGAGGGGATGAGAGGAATATGGAGTATCAGCAGTATTAGAATATTTATAGGCTTTTTAAATTTTATAATATCTTCATCTATATAATTTTTAGGGAAGACATGAAAGTAGCATAAATGCTGTAGAGATGAGAGCTCTTCGTAGTATGTGTGATGTAAGTATGAAAGATAAAATTAGGAATACTGTTATAAGAGAGCGCTGTGGTGTGAATGAAGAAGTAGTGACAAAGATAAAAAAGGGTATGCTGAGGTGGTTCGGACACGTGGAAAGAATGAGTGAAGAAAGGTTGACTAAACAAGTATACAAAGCGAGTGTGAGTGGGACGATTACAAGGGGAAGACCACGTCGTACTTTCCTGGATCAAATTGAAGATGTATTATCGAAAGGTCAGGTTAAGAGTACGCGTAATCGTAGAGCATGCATGAAGACTGTGATGAGTGTGAATGAAGCGATGGAGGTATGTCAGGATCGTGGTTTGTGGCAATCCGTAGTCTCTGCCTACCCCTCAGGGAAACAGGCGTGAGGCTATGTATGTATGTATATAATTTTTAACGGGTTTTGTTGATACTTTTTGTGTGTGTTCAATATGACGGGAATCCATTATTACTTTAAAATTGAGGCAAGAAAGGGAGTTCCACTATTATTAAATGGTTAATTAACGTATCGTACACGTCAAGAAAGGGAGGAATAAGAGATAATATCAATGTGGAATAGGATATAAGGAAACCTTAATCCTGTGATGAACAGCCCCTAGAACTTCAATTTGCGTGTGTCACCTCTAAACGGGTCATCCTCGGGACTGTTCAGCATCAAATGCGGCATTTATAATATATCTATTTAAGATGTTTGGTTTTTTTATATATTTTAAGCTATTCCACAGACTTTTTGTCCGTGCTCTTTTTACGTTTGATTGTTGTGGTGGGTTGTTTACAAAATTAATGTTCTTGGAGTGACTTTATAACAGTTGGTTAAAGCTTTTTACGAGCGCAATTCATGTGTCATAGATGTTAAGTGGCGACATGCCTTTTTGAGGGTTCTTCTTGGTGCTGGTGGTCTTTTTATTGGTAGAACCCTTCTACTGGTAGATCTTGCTGTCCTCTGTATATTTAAGATATTTGATGACGAGACAGTTTTTGATAATTAAAATTAAAAATAAATAAAAACTGTAGCCACAGGCTACCTTTTCGATAATTCTTAAAGAGAAGGTAATTCTTATTCCTTAGAAATAAATCACGAATACGAGGGAAAACGAATTTAAAATTTAAATTACTGAAATTTAGCATTTAATATGCTTGATTATTTATAAAAAGCCGAATACAAGCGAAAAATGATTGTTACAAGTGGGATTCGAACCCATACCTATTGGAAATTCGTTCAAATCGTGCTGCCACACACAAGTTTGAGTATTAAGCCTGTACAATGCGTAAACATTGTTGAGTAGATGGCGCACGTCTTCTTAAAGACGTAAATATAATACGATGCGAGAATTGAATGTTGTACAATAGTTCACGGTGGTGTACGAGGCAGCACGATTAGAACGAATTCCCAATAGGTGTGGGTTCGAATCCCACTTGTGACAATCATTCTTTGCATGTAATCGGGTTTTATGAGTTTAAACTTTTCAAAATCGTAAATGAAAATATAAGGCGACCAATTCTCGTTGTCTTTGAAATAGTCTTTAATTAGAGCTGGTAGTTATAGATATGTACAGTGCAGTATACTCATGATAAAAAAGAGCCAGATCGTTGTCAGAAAATTTTACGGACGTCAGTCATAAGAAAACATTGATATAAACATTGCATATTTTTATAAATTAAACAAACACAATCAATGGCAACCATATTAACTTTTCACTTCACTTCATAAGCAATTTACGACAAATTCTTAAAATACAAGAACTTCAAAAAGTGTAAAATATTGCGGCGGTTCTCGCCTTAACTAAAGGAGCTTACCTTTTCATAGTTCTCTTTGGACGGCATATGCTCCAGGTCCAGGTAGGAGTGCGCGAAGAACTCCTCGTAGGTTATCCGCCTGTTGGGGTCGTGCTGCAGCAGCCTCGTCAGGAGATCCTGACACCCGACTGATATTGACGAGTTGGGGGGGATCTACCACGAGAATTTGTAATTTTATTTATTAATCAATTGTATTTATTCAATAAGTAATTTAATTTATTCAATAAGTAATTCAATTTATTCAATAAGTAATTTAATTTATGCAATAAGTAATTCAATTTTTGCTTTAAATAATTCAATTTATTCAAAATATAATTCAATAAGTAATTTCATTTATTCAATAAGTGTGCGGGACAGCAGATAAACAATGGTTTTGGGAATAGTTTGTAACAGTTGTAATTAATTGGTTATAGGATTTTACGAAATTAAATAAAGAATGGATGTGGATTTAGTATTAGCACGTAAGTACTAATATTGTAAACGGCTCTCGCAACGGTGGCGCCGCATAGTACTTAAGGTAATTAATTGTATTGAAATTGGGCGCGGCTCTCGCAACGGTAACGCCGCGTTGTACTTAAGTAAATTTTGGAGCTTTGTGATTGGCTATAATTCCGACTCCGTGATTGGTCAAGAAAAACTGTAAAATTGCGACCAATCGCGGGGTCGGCCAAAAATGTATAAATGCGGGACCAAACCGTGGTACCGGCACCGTCGTCAGGTGCTTCTCTCCGAAGAAACAACTCTTAAGAAAATAAAGCAAGATTAATCTACTGAACAAGAAGTCTCTTCATTCCTACTAATCCCAGCAAATCGTCAATGTCACCGTACATTTAATGGTCCTTACCGAGCCGGATCCAGTGGGAAGCGAAGAAAATTATTATCTATTGGTAGACAAAGTCTAAACAGCAAGTAAGAAGCCACTGGTTGCAAGTATGCCGGTCACACGCTCCGAGGGAAAAGGTCGCAAGCAGCCTACAGAAACTCAGTCGTCGTCTGAGAACACCGCAACTACCTCGGCAACCGAATACAGCGGGGAAACAAGCGTCGCTACGGAAACAACCGAACAAACCGAACGTACAGAAGCCTCCGCCGCGACCGCCCAATCCGCCGTCTCCGCCGCTGCAACCGCCGAGCCCGCTGCTACCTCGCCCCTCGCCGACGCCGTCGCCTACTCGACCGCCACGACGCTGCCCGTGGATACGAACATGAAGCCGCCTACTACGGTCACCGAAAATCGAAGAGAGGCTCGTCAAGAAACCGATACAGTGAAACGAGCGAAGAATATAGTCGGCCCGTCGCCGCCGAGTGGACCACCGAATCCTCGGCCCTCCAACAAGAAGGGGGGTGGGGGGTATCTACCCATAGCAAGACTAAGGCGTACAAGATAGCGAAAGCTAAAGAAGAATTATTACGTCTACAAGTCGAACTGGCCACCGCACGCCTCGCCGCACTAGAAACCGAAGATAGCAATGATGATGAAGAAGATGATGTCTCAATCTGCTCCAAGTCGAACGCGAACGAACGAGTGGACAACTGGCTGAAGAACCAGGCGCATCAAACCCACCCAGTGGAAGACCCAGTGATCGCCAGCACCGAGCCGCAGACTCCAGCCAGACCTACCGAAGAGCATCATCAACCGCAGCAGCCACTACAGACACCGGCGGGAGTGCAATCTGACGTCAAGATGATGACCGACGCCATCACCCTCGCCATCAAAGCTGCACACCGACCGAAATTCATCGAGCTACCAACGTTCAACGGGTCACATCAAGAGTGGCTACCGTTCCGCGCCGCGTATTACGAAACCGAAAAAATGTTCACCACAGTGGAGAATACTAACCGCCTAAGAAGAAACTTGAGGGGTAAAGCGAAGGAAGCCGTCGATGGTCTGCTGATCACCAACGCTCATCCGATGGAAGTGATGAAGACTTTGGAGTCCCGATTTGGAAGACCAGAAGCGATCGCAATGATGAATATGGAAGCGCTCCGTGGTCTACCGCGCCTCACAGAATCACCACGAGACATCTGCATCTACGCGACAAAAATATCCAACATCGTGGCAACTCTGAAGACTCTAAATTGTACTAACTACTTGTACAACCCCGAAGTTACGAAATCCGTCATAGACAAGCTTACCCCGACACTCCGCTACAGATATTACGACTTCTCGGCGAAACAACCGCAAGACAGCCCGGATCTTATGAAGTTAGAAAACTTTTTCAAACAAGAAGCCGACTTATGCGCACCGTACGCGGCGCCCGAACCAGTGACGTCACACGCGCCGACCACTATACAGAAAAGAACACAGAAGGTCAACAATATTACGGAAAAAATATATCCACCGACCACTATACAGAAAAGGACGCAGAAGGTCAACAATATTACTTATACACCGAAGTGTCCAGTGTGTGATGAAACGGGACATACCACATCTGACTGCGAAGAATTCAAACAATTAGATGAAAATTCAAGATGGGATGTAGCGAAGAATAAACGCCTGTGCTTCAGATGTCTTCGATATAGGAGCAAGACTCACAACTGCCGAACCAAGCCGTGTGGTGTCAACGACTGTGGGAATACTCACCACAAGTTGTTGCACTACGTTAAGAAGATAGAAAAGACAGACACTGAAGAGAGTCAGGAAACGCACCACGTAGAAGCAATTAATTCCACCTGGTCAGCCAAGAAGAAACAATCCTATCTGAAGATTCTACCAGTACAGATACGAGGTCCGAAGGGATCCTTCGACACCTTCGCGTTGATGGACGACGGGTCAACAGTGACGTTGGTCGACAACAACATAGTCGACATCATAGGAGCAACCGGTCCCATAGACCCATTGAAGATAGAAGGCATCAACGACATGAAGACTTCGGAATCGACTTCACGAAGAGTCACCATCAATATAAAAGGGCTCAACAATCACGAGGAACAAGTACAAGCGCGCACAGTGAAAAATCTACACGTCTCGTCTCAACAAGTCTCAGGAACAATAGTGGAAGGATGCAAACACCTGGCAGACATCAGCAAGTACCTCGCTTATCCGAACGCCAAGCCTTTAGTACTCATCGGGCAAGACAACTGGCATCTACTGCTAACATCCGAGGTCAGGAAAGGAGACAGGGGCCAACCAGTGGCGTCACTAACACCGCTGGGTTGGGTACTCCATGGCAGCTAAACACGCAACCATAGCCACAGCATCAACTTCGTGTCACACATAGTAGAAGAAACCGAAGAACCAGAGGACAACCTAGAAAAGATGATGAAACAATACTTCGAAATGGACGCCCTCTGCTTAAATCCTAGAAGACCGAAGTCCGATCCTGAAGAACAAGCGCTACGGATACTTGAGAAGGCGACGACCAGAACAGAAAACGGAAGATTCGAAACCAACCTACTCTGGCGTAACGAACACGTCACCTTCCCGAACAACTACGACAACTCACTGAAGCGGCTGGTCAACATCGAGAAGAAGCTTGATCGTGATCCTACGTTGAAACAGAAGTACACAGAACAGATGGAAGCCCTCATCACAAAGGGGTACGCTGAACTAGCTCCAGCACAGAAAACGTCGAACAGGACGTGGTACTTACCTCACTTCGGTGTAGTTAACCCCATGAAACCAGACAAGCTGAGAGTGGTTCACGACGCTGCAGCCAAGACTAAGGGTATCTCCCTCAACGACATGCTACTGAAGGGGCCGGACCTTTTACAATCGTTACCAGGCGTAATCATGCGGTTCAGACAGCACGAGATCGCAGTCACAGCTGACATCAAGGAAATGTTCATGCAAGTGAAGCTCCGATCCGAAGACAGAGACTCGCTTCGATATCTATGGCGAGGGAACCGACGTGATAATCGACCACCACAAGAATACCGAATGACGTCATTAATATTCGGAGCATCGTGTTCGCCTTCAACAGCAATATATGTCAAGAACCTGAATGCCATGCAACACGAGGAGACTCACCCCGAAGCCGCAGCAGCCATCGTCCATAAGCACTACGTCGACGACTACCTAGATAGCTTCAGAAGCATAGAAGACGCCGAAAGAATCACCAAGGATGTAAGAAGAATTCATCTGAAGGCCAGCTTCGATCTGAAACAATGGAAATCGAATTCACCAGCCCTCTTGGAAGCACTCGGTGAAACCAAACACGTAGAGGATATGGAACTCTACACATCCGAGGAACAAACGGAACGAGTGCTAGGCATTATTTGGAAGGTCGACTCAGACGTACTCACCTTCAACCTGAACACATACATACATACATACATATCATCACGCCATATCCCTTGCAGGGTAGGCAGAGAGAACAGAGTGCCAGAGAACTCTATCTCTGCATACTTCACTCGCTTCCTCAACATTCATAATTCTCTTCATACACGCTCGCCGGTTTCGGAGACTCTTGACTCCACCTTCCTTCAGTACATGACCGATCTGGTCTAGGTAGGTTAGTCTCGGTCTCCCTCGGTACCTACATCCTTCCACTTTCGCATTGTATATCTTCTTAACCAGGCGTTCTTTCGGCATTCTTTCCACATGTCCGAACCATCGGAGCATTCCCTTTCGCATCTTTACACCAATACCCTCTTTCATACCTACTCGCTCTCTTACGTCGTCGTTACGAATGCGGTCGGTCAGCCTAACTCCACAGATTTTCCGCAGAGATCGCATTTCGACCGCATTAATTTTACTATCATACTCTTTTCTGCATACCCAACTCTCGCTTCCATATAGTAATGTTGGGACAAGCACTGCGTTATGTATTGCTACACGTGCCTTCTGGCTGAGGTGGTGGCTGCCGAAAAGTTGCCCCAACGCTCCGTTCACTCTATTTCCCGCATTCACTCTTCGCTCTATATCAGTGGTGTACCTTCCATCTCGGCTAAATCCACATCCAAGATATACAAATTCATCCACTTGCTCTAGTACATCATTACCTATTGTTACTCTTACATCTGTTCTGGTTTTATCTCTTTCAAAGACCATTATTTTGGTTTTGCTCACATTCACGCGTAGACCCCTTTTCTTACAATCTTCTGTCATTGTGTCGACTAGGGTCTGCAGGTCAGTCGCTGACTGTGCCAGCAGGACTGCATCATCTGCATAAAGCAGAGCAGTGACCACTGAGTCGCCCATCTGGACTCCCACATTCATATCGTTCAACCTTTGGAGACATTTATCCAGATATATGATAAACAGCCTGGCTGACAGAACGCACCCCTGCTTAACGCCGATATTGACGTCAAACCAAGGCGACATTCCATCATCCAGCCGCACACAGGCTCTACAGCCCATGTAACTGGACTGCACAGCCTGTAGCAGTTTACCGTTAATACCATACTCCGGTAAAATGTCCCAAAGTTCCTTTCGTACAACCGTGTCAAATGCTCTCTCCAGATCCACAAAACTGCAGAAAACCCTCTGACCTAGAGCCAGATGCTTCTCCACAATGTTGCGCAGAGAGAACACTTGATCCATGCATCCCCTTCCACTCCTGAAACCTCCTTGTGTCTCACACAGTAAACCATCGGACACCATCCTCATTCTCCTTTCAATAATTTTTCCATACACTTTTGCTGCCAAACTGGTCAAGCTTATGGCTCTGTAATTTGCGCAGTCATAACGTGAACCCTTGTTTTTAAACAAAGGCACGATAACTGCGCTATTCCAGTCCCTGGGAACCATTCCCGAGCTCCAACATAAATTGAGGAGCAACAGGAACGCCTCCCAGACACAAGAGCCACCGATCTTGATCATCTCGGCAGACACCATATCAATGCCCGCCTAGTTCAACCTGAACCTAGCCAGAATACCACCGACATTATTGGAAGGAAAGAATCCAACAAAGAGAGAAGCGCTCAGGATAGTGATGTCACTCTTCGATCCGCTCGGACTTGCATCGCCCGTCACCGTGAGAGCAAAGCAAATCCTACAGGAAGTATGGCGGCGAGGCACGTCGTGGGACGACGAAATAGACGAAGACCTTGCGGATCAATGGGCAAACTGGATGACACACCTGAAGAACCTCTGCAACGTAACCATACCAAGGAAATACCTTCACTACAGCGATGCCACTTCTCTACAACTTCACATCTTCACCGATGCCAGCGAAGCAGCCTACTCAGCAGTCCTATTCTGGCGAGCAGTAACATCGAACGGCAAAGTACACATATCGCTCGTGATGGCAAAGGCTAAGGTGGCACCCCTGAAACTAACATCGATACCAAGGATGGAGTTACAAGCAGCAGTCATGGGCGCCAGACTCGCAGAAACGGTCATAGCGGAGCACGAAAGGAAACCTGAACGTAAGATCTTCTGGACGGATAGCAAAACAACCCTGTCCTGGATAAAGACTGGGTCGAGGTCATATAAACCGTACGTAGCTCATCGGCTGGCCGCAATAGAAGAGTGCTCTACAGTCAACGATTGGCGTTGGGTCCCGACGAAGATGAACGTAGCAGACGACGCCACCAGGGACGTCCCAATGGGATTCAGTAAAGATCACCGTTGGTATAAGGGCCCAGACTTTCTGCACGAAACCGAAGACGCCTGGCCGACCGAATCCTCTACAACAGCAATACTAGAACCCTCAGGAGAAGAGAGAGTACATGATATACGAGAAGGAAAATTGAAACTCTCGGAAGGTCTTCCTCAACCCTCAAGATTCTCCAGCTGGCACCGACTTCGATATTCAACAGCTCGCGTTCTGCAATTCATTCAACTCTGCAGATCATCGAAACAATCTGTGAACCATAGAAGAACGAATAAAAATAAAGAAAAGGATCCAGATTGGAAGAAGATACTCAAACCAACGGGCACAAATACAACACAGAAGACGCTGGTACCTGGCGGGAGAAAACTGATACTAATCCCCGCTGAAATACTTAAGCAAGCAGAAGAACTCCTCATGCGCTCCTCACAGGAGGACTCCTTTCACGCTGAAATAGAAGACTTGAAGAACAATAGAACAGTCAGCAGAGAGAGTCGACTAAAGCAGTTAAGCGTCGAATACGTGAACGAAACCGTAAGACTCAGTAGTCGCATTCAAGCTACACGCAACGTTACGGAGGACTTCAAAAGCCCACTGGTGCTCGACGGTGACCACCATACAGTAAAACTTTGGATAGAATCAGTGCATAGACAACTACATCACGCAGGTGTGGAAGCAACAGTCAACGACTGCAGACAACAGTATTGGGTGCTGCGCTTACGTCCTATTGCGCGCACGATACTGCGAAGGTGCCTGTTCTGTCGAATGAAAACACAAGCGCCACCATACCCAAGGACGGGAGACCTGCCAGCCTGTCGACTAGCTCACCACAGACGACCTTTCACTTACACCGGGGTCGACTACTTCGGGCCTCTCTCTGTGACTGTCGGACGAACACATCAGAAGAGATACGTAGCCATCTTCACATGCCTCACCGTACGAGCTATACATCTGGAAATAGCTGGCTCACTCAGCGCTGACTCCGCGGTAATGGCACTGAGAAGAATGATCGCGAGACGAGGATGTCCGACGGAAATCTGGTCGGATAACGGCACTAACCTGAAGGCAGCAGACAAAGAACTACGACGAGCAGTCGACGAAGCAACCGAAACCGAAGCAGCAAAAAGGACAATCTCTTGGCGCTACATACCACCGGGAGCACCGTTTATGGGCGGAGCCTGGGAGAGAATGGTTCGCTCAGTCAAGACCGCACTTGCAGCAACGCTACACGAACGACATCCTACAGAAGAAGTCCTCGCCACGCTGCTAGCCGAGGTGGAGAACACCGTAAACAGCCGCCCGCTGACGCATGTATCAGTTAACGCCGAGGACCCAGAAGCTCTGACCCCCAATCACTTCCTGCTGGGGGGACCTGGACGAATGCCACATCCGGGTGAATTCACCGACAGAGACGTCCTATCGAAAACCAGCTGGCGAGCGGCTCAGAGATTAGCCGACATATACTGGACACGTTGGTTGAAGGAGTATCTTCCCGAACTCCAAAACCGGCGGGAGCCCCATGGGAAAGGAGCAGCAGTACGAGTCAACGACCTGGTGCAAGTAGTGGACACCAACCTACCCCGCAACGTGTGGATACGGGGTCGAGTCGTCGCAACATACCCGGGACCAGACAACGTCGTGAGAACTGTGGACATCCGGACCAAGGGTGGAGTGCTGAGACGTCCAGTGCGGAAATTGGTGATCCTGCCGCTGTACACCGACGCCGAACCCGCACCGGAACCTGATGCAACGCAGTCGCACGGCGGGAGAGATGTGCGGGACAGCAGATAAACAATGGTTTTGGGAATAGTTTGTAACAGTTGTAATTAATTGGTTATAGGATTTTACGAAATTAAATAAAGAATGGATGTGGATTTAGTATTAGCACGTAAGTACTAATATTGTAAACGGCTCTCGCAACGGTGGCGCCGCATAGTACTTAAGGTAATTAATTGTATTGAAATTGGGCGCGGCTCTCGCAACGGTAACGCCGCGTTGTACTTAAGTAAATTTTGGAGCTTTGTGATTGGCTATAATTCCGACTCCGTGATTGGTCAAGAAAAACTGTAAAATTGCGACCAATCGCGGGGTCGGCCAAAAATGTATAAATGCGGGACCAAACCGTGGTACCGGCACCGTCGTCAGGTGCTTCTCTCCGAAGAAACAACTCTTAAGAAAATAAAGCAAGATTAATCTACTGAACAAGAAGTCTCTTCATTCCTACTAATCCCAGCAAATCGTCAATGTCACCGTACAATAAGTAACGCGAATGTAGGTGCACTGTCAATAAACATTAAAACAAATCAAGTAAGACAAAAATTGGTTACATAATGTAACCAATTTTTGTCTTACTTGATGCTTCAAGCGATTTGCGCAGTCGCCGTTTTTTCACAACAACTACTGATATAACAAAAAAAATAGTGACAGATGTAATAATAAGATTAAATACTTGAATAGTCAATACACACAGGCGAAGCTGCGGCCACAACTAGTATGTTGCACATGTCTAACAGTGACAATAAACGAATGGGTAGATGACACAATGTGATATGTGCCGTCATCTCCCCATTGGTCTATGGACTCACCTCGATGGGCGCCTGCCGCTGTATTTTGTCGACAAGTTCCTTGAACGTGTTGGAGGAGTACGGCGCCCTGCCGAACAGGCACTCGTACATGATCACACCTGGAACAGACACGCACTCACAGTCCGACAGCGACGCGGAACGTATAAGAGTCCGTGCACACTCTATTAGATATCCGTTCGCTGTCAGCAATGTCCCAAGGTTTGTACCCCACAGGGGGTTCGTTTGGTTCGTTACCGTATACCGTCTACTGCCGGCGTTAGCCTTCTTACACCCTGGGAGGGTGAATGACGTGTTAGTAAAGGATTTCCTACAGAGTTCTCCTTCTCGTTGTTCTTATACGTCTTTTACCACACAAATGGACGCCATGGAGGGGTGCTGGTCAATTACATCCCTCCAACGTCAAAGCCAGCTATAGTTCGTTAATATTATATTAATAAATTCCATTATAATACAATGTTTGAATGGCGTCTATAAAATATAAAACGGGCACTTATTATAAATACGCCTTGCGACAGTATACACTTGGCTGCTGACATTTCATTTATTTATTCCTTTTTTACATAACGCATTGGCAGAATTGTCGACAGCGTCACATTGCTATTAAAAAAATTTGAATTGACATAAAGCATTTTTATTTTATGAATTTTTCAAGAATAAATATTTAATAATATTGTTGTCTCACCGACGCTCCAGAGGTCGACCCTCGCGTCGTACTCGCCCAGCAACATCTCGGGCGCCATGTACAGCGGCGAGCCCCTCACGGAGCGGGACCCCTCCGCGCTCATGTGCTGCGCGAACCTGGACAGTGGAATCGATTACGTGCTGCATCAGGGCCGCGGTGGGCGACATACCAGACATACTTGATGCCGTCGGAACAAACATTGTCTTGTGTGGGAATCGAATCGGCTACACTTGGCATTGTAGGCCGGTATATTAAGGTAATTAATTTATCGTTCACATTTCCGGCTTTAAAGAAAATGTATAACAGCGACATCTATTGAATATTCATACACATTAATATAAATGTATAGTCTCACCCAAAGTCTGCCACTTTCAATAGGTACTTCCCGTCGGAGCCCCGGTGCAGCAGCAGGTTGTGCGGCTTGAGGTCCATGTGCACCACGCCTGTGGGGATATGAGGATCAGTTCTAAGACCACACATGTGGACAATTGCCATACTCTTATGGAATATTCTGCTAAAAGGTCTTCCCACATACAAATGAGTGGATAGTGTCTCCAGAGAACTGCTGACCATTCTCCTGGTGAGATCCTCAGTTGATTTATACGTCTCCCACATACAAATGAGTGGATAGTGTCTCCAGAGAACTGCTGACCATTCTCCTGGTGAGATCCTCAGTTGATTTATACGTCTCCCACATACAAATGAGTGGATAGTGTCTCCAGAGAACTGCTGACCATTCTCCTGGTGAGATCCTCAGTTGATTTATACGTCTCCCATATACAAGTAGGGAGGGGGGGCGCGTGGCTTGTAGTGACGACAATTGTATTCAAATTACTAAAATTTGCCATTTAATATGCTTAATTATTTATAAAAACCCGATTACGACACTCGCTTCGTATTATATTTACGTCTTTAAGGTGACGTGCGCCATCTACCGGACATTGTTTACACATTGTACAGACTTAATACTTCAAACTTTACAGTTAGAATTGTATTAAACGATGACACAAACTTATTATTCAAATTACTGAATTTTAGCATTTAATATGCTTAATTATTGAATCGAACCCCGCTTGTAACATCATTTTTCGTTTCGTAATCGGGTTTTTATAGACAATTGTATTGTTATCCAGTGGTCCGAGTATTGTACCTATACTACAGTATATGACAACATCATACCTTTCTCTGTGAGGAACTTGAGCGCTGAAGCCAGCTGCTGGAGGAAGTACAACACCTGGAAATTTAATGCATCGTAAAAAAATGGGGAAAATAGAATATATATCTATGTTAAATAATAGGCACGACAGCTATATTCATATTTAATTTGCTGTGTGGTAGCGGCCTAGAATACTGCCAACCCTTACTTTGCTCGTGGATGTCGTAAAAGACAACTAAGAGCTTTGTAACGACCTGGACCAACTACATCTGATGCCATTTGGTCAACAATTACATTCCCGAGGAGGGTTGACGTCTGGCAGACGGCCGGTCATAAAACTATTGCCAATAACGTTTACAATGTGTACTATGAAAGTAGAGTACATATTGTATCGACCACAAGTTATTGGGATAAGAGTAGGAGAATGATGATATTCATATTTAAAGTATAATTAAGTAATTTTTATTTATTTATTTGTAAATAAAATGATATTTTGACTTAAATTATATTTCAATTAAAATGAAAATTCAACTCAGATTAATATTTAAGACTAAAATTATGTTTGATTGAGTGCACAGATGGCATAGTGGTTCGGATCCCACGCGGGATGTTTTGGATTCCACAAAGTACTTTGTGGAATCCAAAACATGTTGTTCTGAGTCTGGATGTAATTTGTCTCCGTTAAATTGCATATTTGTAACGTCCTACCTCAATACAAGGATTTATTATCTTAGTGCAGAGCTTAAAAAAAAGGCAATAGAAAACAAACTCAAAAGGACACTGTTAATGTATGAAAGTTTTGGCGCGAATATGTAAATGTCATGTCACGCCCTTGTATTATATTCATTTCTTTAGTGTTTTGTAGTGGTATATTGAATAATTTTGCTGGTATTTTATGGAATATGATACAGTTAAAGCGCTGAAGTGTAGTGAATATGGTATAATAGTGGTTTTCGTGTATTTTCGTGTTCACCCAATATTCCCAACGAAACTATGAATTTGGTTATCAGCGCCAAATTGATAGTAACGACTTGACTTACTGACGGACAGTGACTATCAAGGACTAATTACAATTTGAAGAAGTGGTAAACAATAATACGGAAGACAAGGCACGTGTCTAAACTATGAAGACTTGGCTTAAAGGTCTAAGTAACCAAGCCATAAACTCCAAAAAAAAAAGTTAATGTATGAACTAGCATGGTATGTCATGGTGGACGTTATCGAGGGGGGAGGGAGGCTTCTGTGTTAGGGATTACATATCTAATATTATATCTGGGTTTAAAACACTAAAGTAATGAATATAATACAAGAGCGTGACATAACATTTCCATATTGTAGAATATACTCTTAAATAAAAACGTTTATTCTTATACTTTTATATAGTCTCTTTATTTATTATTGTGATGAATTTCCTGCTTTAGAAATCTTATATAAAACGATGTGTTAAATTTTACATGGTAGCAGAGCGTGAGCGTTAAAGATCAACGTATACCTAAATCATATATTGAAAAATGTCGAACATAAAAATCGACCCCCTCACAAGGGAAAATTATGATACATGGGTAATACAGGCTGAAGCAGCGCTAATTCGACAACACTTATGGAAATTCATCCAAGAGACTGATGCTGCTGTTCAAGATAAGGAAGGAGACACACAGGCAAGGTCACAACTAATCCTTATAATCGCTCCTTCTGAGCTTAAACAAATTAAAAATTGCTCAACAGCACTAGAGTTATGGAATAAACTTAAAAACATATATGCTAGCAAAGGACCGGCAAAGAAAGCCTCCTTACTAAAACAGCTTATATTAACGAGACTGGAAGGTAATGATGTTCGTAGTCATCTTAACATATTCATGGACATTGTAGACAAACTTGTAGACATGGATGTAAACATAAATGAAGATTTACTAACCATTATGATGCTGTACAGTCTTTCTTCAGATTACGACAACTTCAGAGTCGCAATTGAAACGCGAGATACCCTTCCAAAACCAGACGAACTTAAAACAAAAATCATTGAAGAATGTGAAGCTCGTCATAGTCGGAGTATAAACAATCAAGAGAAACCAAGTGAGTTGCCTATACAAGAAGAAGCATTTTATGCGTCTTGTAAAATTTGCAAACGGAAAGGTAACATATTTAAGCGTAAAAGTCATAAAATTTGTACGAATTGCTGGGATAAAAACAATGAGAAAGCTAAACAACATAAGAGCAATTCTCATAAAAACCATTTCGCTACTAAGTGCCTTCTCACTAACAAGAAGAAGCCTGACAATAGTATTTGGATCTTAGACAGTGGCTGTACATCTCACATGACTTATGAAAGAGATCTTTTCAAAAAGATTGATAAATCATCAGGTAAGCTGAAGTTTGCTACTGATGAGCTAGATGCAGAGATAGGTACAGTATCCTTTACTACAAAAAATGATGATAGCGTAGCACCTACCCATCTGAAAGATACACTAAATGTACCCAGTCTATCTACTAACTTGATGTCCGTTAGTAAAATGACTGACGTTGGCTGCTCCGTCTTATTTAATAAGGATAAAGCGACGGTCACTAACCCTAAAAGCAAAATTACTCTAACTGCATACAAGCAAAACGATGGACTTTATTATATGCAATGTAAACACAATAAGCGCAACAATTTGGCAAACACAGCGTCGACTACAAATAAAAATTCGAACATTAATGAGTGGCATAAGAAACTCGGCCACATGAATGCCAAAGATTTAAAATATGCACAAAAAAATGATGCGCTACTTGGTCTAAACTTTGACAATTCAGAAAGCTTAGACGAGTGTGAAGCTTGTATTCAAGCAAAATTACATCGAGTTTCTGCTCCACGAGAGAAAACGACTCAACGCACAAAACAACTCTTAGAAATCGTTCATAGCGATGTGTGTGGACCGATCAGAACGCCTACATTAAATGGTAATAGATATTTTGTCACATTCATTGATGATTTCAGCAGATATAGTAGAGTGTATTTCATGAGAAATAAAAACGAAGTCTTAGAAAGATTCAAAGAGTTTAAGGAGTCAGCGGAAACACACACAGGTAACAAAGTTAAGTACTTACAATCAGACAATGGTACTGAATATGTAAATAAAGATTTTAATGCTTTCCTAAAATGCTGTGGAATAGAGCGCAGACTTTCGGCGCCATACACGCCAAGCCAAAATGGCTTAGCTGAGAGGAAAAATCGCACTCTCATTGAAAAGGCAAGGGCTATGATGATAGATGCAAAAGCACCTTTAAAATGCTGGGGAGAGGCAATATTTACTGCAAACTACCTTTGTAATAGGAGTATTAATAGCGCTATTCATCACAAAACACCATTTGAGCAATGGGTTGGCAGGAAGCCATGTATAAATCATCTCTACATATTTGGTTGTAAAACGTATGTTTTATTAAAAAATGGCAATAGTCATAAATTTGCTTCAAAAGCGATACA
The DNA here is from genome assembly GCA_905163515.2 of Lymantria monacha. Classification (NCBI taxonomy): domain Eukaryota; kingdom Metazoa; phylum Arthropoda; class Insecta; order Lepidoptera; family Erebidae; genus Lymantria; species Lymantria monacha. The sequence continues at coordinate 227,059 of LR991108.1, read as the reverse complement.
AGGTATGTTTGTTGGGTATTCTGAAACATCCAAAGCATTCAGAATATACATACCATCTAAAAATAAGATCATAATTTCGAAAGATGTCAGAGTCATGAGAAAAATGTTTTATGATGAACAAAACAAAAATGAAGACTCCAAGCTTTTATATGATCTAGTATTATCACGTGAACAGACAACATCACAACCAATACCTCGTAAGCAAGTTGAAATTACGCTTGAGGATGATGACGATGATGATCACGAAGAAATTCAACAACAGATCGATAGCGACGCAGCAGATGATGATGACGAAACGCTACAACAAAGCGTACTTGAAAATGTTCGTCAAGAAAATGTAGCCATAGATAGTGATCAAACTTACGAATCTCTTTCAGATACTGAAACTGAAGAAACCACAACACAAAATATGAGATCGTTACGAGATAGATCAACTATTACTGCTCCTAAACGCTATGATGATTTTATTTTAGCTGCCGCAGAAGAAATTGAAAATCTGCAGAAGCCAATAGAACCTGTAACATTTAAAGAGGCTTTAGATTCTCCTGAAAAAGAAAAATGGCAAGAGGCTATGGATAATGAAATTTCTGCCTTAATAAATAATGAAACATGGGACCTAGTGGATTTGCCCAAAGGAAGGAAAGCCTTACCTTGTAAATGGGTATACAAAGTTAAAATGAATCCAGATGGCTTAGTTAAAAGGTACAAAGCGAGAATGGTTATCAAAGGTTACTCACAGGAACCTGGCGTTGACTACGATAAAACATTCAGCCCAGTTGTTCGCATGAGCACCGTACGTACACTGCTTGCTGTTAGTGCACAAGAAAAACTAAGCTTAATGCAGTTTGACGTGTCAACCGCATTTCTTAACGGCACTGTTAATGAGGAAATCTATATGAAACAGCCTACTGGTTATCAGGATGGCACAAAACGGGTGTGTGAACTTAAACGCAGCCTTTATGGTTTGAAACAAGCACCTCGATGTTGGAATATCTGTATAGCAGAGTTCCTTATAAAATCTGGTTTCGTACAGAATGAAGCCGATCCGTGTCTATACGTTCGAGTTCGAGGACAATCAAAAGTGTTTATTGCACTGTACGTCGACGACGGACTTGTAGCATACAATACAATTTGAGCAGGTGAGGATTTTATAAAAGAGCTTAGAGCGAAATTTAAAATAACCACGAAGCCTGCATCATATTTTCTTGGAATGGAAATAAAAATAAGCAAAGATGCTATTAATCTATGTCAGAAAACTTATACCAAAAAGGTGTTAAGTAAATTTAGGATGGCCGATTGCAAGCCAGCCCCAACGCCAATCATTCGTGAAAATGAGAAGGCAGAGGAAAGAAACAATGTGGATGAGTTGTTTCCATACAGACAAGTTGTTGGAGCATTAGCTTATTTATCAGTAGGCACAAGACCTGATATTTCGTATGCTGTGGGTGTTGCATCTAGAAACCTGGGAGCACCTACCAAAAATGATGTGTTATTGGTGAAGCGCATCTTCCGTTATTTAAAAGGCACCCCGCAAAATGGATTGAAATTTACTAAAAATTCACATCCAAATAATCTGATCTGCTATAGTGATGCTGATCACGCAGGAGATAGCACTACCGGAAGATCAACCTCAGGAATGGTGTGCCTATACTCTGGAGCTGCTATAAGTTGGAGAAGCCAACTACAAACAATGGTCTCAATTTCATCTACTGAAGCAGAGGTCATAGCAGCTAGTGAAACTGCTCAAGAGATTTTATGGTTGAATCGCCTTCTCAACAGTTTAACCAGGACTCGTAAACCAGTGCTAAGATTAGACAACGAGTCAGCTGTCAAACTCTCACATAACCCAAAGTACGAATATCACAAGCGTACTAAACATATTAAACTTAAACATTTCTTTGTAAGAGAATGTGTCAGTAATGGAGAGTTCACAGTGGAACAGGTATCCTCGGAGTTACAGTTAGCTGATATGCTTACCAAACCTTTATTCGGTCCCAGAATCAAAGATTTGAGTTCAAGAATGGGACTGAAGAATTTGACTTCAAATTCATAAAAACTGTCGAGGATGTTAGGAATAGAGACTCCTTGCATTGTATAGGAATTGTCTCGTATGAATAATTTTCAAATATAAGAACTCGAAGTGTTCTTTTATTTGACATATATAAAAAAAACATAAGACCCATTGAATGTTGTAGAATATACTCTTAAATAAAACGTTTATTCTTATACTTTTATATAGTCTCTTTATTTATTATTGTGATGAATTTCCTGCTTTAGAAATCTTATATAAAACGATGTGTTAAATTTTACACATATTCGCGCCAAAACTCCCTCGCAAGTCGCACAACAAGAGCTGTCCACAGATTAATAATCCCGCGCACATTTGACGGATGTGGATGTGGTAAAGAATGCATCCACATACAAACTATTACTTGCAAACGCGTATACAAATATAATTAAATAATTTGGTAAAGCCAAAAGTGCACGCCTCATAATTTTTATATTATTTATCACTTACTATTAGTCAATGCCATAAATGAAAATGATAGAAAAAAGACTTTTGAAATTTCGTGCCATTCTCGAGGTAGTACTTAATATAGCTGTTCGTTTACAATAGGCTGTATGGGATTTGTTACCTTTGCCTGTCCAAATGGACGAACATAAAAACGTAAACGAACCCCATTTTCATAAGGTATACATACACTAATGACTAAGCAGTTTAGTTTTTATTAATTGCAATTAAACGACAAAGAATTACCAAGCCATTTTCGAAAGGGAACAACGCGTTGCGATTATGAAACTTTTAAAATAATAAATATTTTGATGCATAAATTTTTACGGTCGTGATCGTGACAGATCCAGAATAAATATCCGAACGTCCTGGAATATTTTTTTTAATCAACTAATTTATTACTTTTTAAAAATATCAAATACGTTTCAACGAATGTTTTTTTTTGACATATGTATGATAATATCATCATCCGTGTGGTGACGGAGTAAGAATACTATTCACCACCCCATATCTTACCTGTGGGTGATCATACGAGACGACTAAGGGATATAAAACGCATATAACATATATACAAGAGAAGGAAAACTTGGAACAAAACACTATACCAACACGTCTGACCAGCGCGGTATAGTAGGTTAATTTCCCTCTCATTACGGAGGAGGCCCGAGCCCAACAGTGAGACATATATGGACTGTGATGATGATGATGATGATGATATTACCCTATAAGTACAATGTGAGAAAAATACAATCATTTTTAGGTTTGATAAGTCCTTGATTTTCATATATCGAGAGTAGAGCAAGACCTCAACGCTTAGCTTATGAGGCGTGCAACATGTATAGGGACTTAGAATATATAAGTTTTATGAATAAAAGTTAACAATATATATTATGTATAGTTATATTGATCATCATTCTCCTACTCTTATCCCAATAACTTGTGGTCGATACAATATGTACTCTACTTTCATAGTACATGGTCGTCTTTTACGACATCCACAAGCAAGGTAAGGGTTGGTAGTTACATTGGTATATAGTATTATATAATGCGGGCCTCACCCTCTGCTCGGGCACGCGCCCGTATCTGTGAATGTAGTTGGAGAGGTCGCCCCCGCAGCAGTACTCCATTATTATATAGATATGTCTGTGGACATAATTAATATCTTTAAATACGGAAAAAATAGAAATTTAAAACGTCATTTCAAAGATGTAAGACTACCAGACGTAGCGGCGTCTCGATAGAAATCAATTACTTTACTGTTCTTATCATAACAGTCTATATCTCAGCTCATATACAGGGTGGAAGGGGGCCGCTCCCGAAAACGAAGACAGGTGACCCTACTGGTCCTATTTGTAATGATAGGCTAGAAAAAAAATCGATTCGGATGAAAAAACCACATTTTTTGCACCACGCGAGGTCGTTGAGCTTTTGAATATATGATCGTAAGTTTTGAATAGATTGCGTCTTTTCTCACCTGAGTAAAGTCACGTATTTTTATGGAATTATCGTTACAAGGCACTGTCCTAATACGATGGAATGTGAAAAAAACTTAAAATGCGTGGTGAAAAAAAAATTGATTATCCGAATCGATTTCTTTTTCTAGCCTATCATTACAAGTAGGACTAGCAGGGTCACCAGTCTTTGTTTTCGGGAGCGGTCCACTTTCACCCTATATGTCCCACTGTTGTGCTCGAGCCTCCTTCATAATGGGAGGGAAATTGACCTACTATACCATTCTGGTCAGACATGTTGCTGTAGGGTTTTGTTTCGAGTTTTCCTTCTCTCGCATAGATAACATATCTGTATATTATATCATTTTGGCAACATCAACGAGTAAGATATGGGGTGGTGAAATATGTTCCTACTCCGTCACCACATGGAAATTAGTTTCATTCAATCATTCGCTCACTACTGGTTGCCGCACTACCAGAATTGTGTCAGATTTCTAGTGTCGCCCTCTAGCTGAGATAACCTATACAAAATTAAAGCAAAAAATGATAATACAAAACTTTAATCAGAAAAAAACATTACATGCATTTATATTAAAAAAACAAAACAGCAGGAGCCAGCATATATAAACGCCGTGCGGTAAAAAGAGAGGGCATATATACGTATTACGAATTTTCGATCAGGTCACGTGTCCTGATGCGCGTTTAACATTTTTTACCCATCACAAAAAAGTGTACAACACCGCTAAAGAAGTTTTCACTTCAAAAAAATATGGAAAGAATATAAAAGTCTGAAAGATAGAATTAGGAAATAAGTCTGAAAGATAGAATTAGGAATAGTGTTATAAGACAGCGCTGTGGTGTGAATGAAGAAGTAGCGACAAAGATAAAAAAGGGAATGCTGAGGTGGTTTGGCCACGTGGAAAGAATGAGAGAAGAAAGGTTGACTAAACAAGTATACAAAGCGAGTGTGAGTGGGACGATTACAAGGGGAAGACCACGTCGTACCTTTCTGGATCAAATTGAAGATGTATTATCGAAAGGTCAGGTTAAGAGTACGCGTAACCGTAGAGCATGCATGAAGACTGTGATGAGTGTGAATGAAGCGATGGAGGTATGTCAGGATCGTGGTTTGTGGCAATCCGTAGTCTCTGTCTACCCCTCTGGGAAACAGGCGTGAGGCTATGTAGGCTAAGAAAATAAAAGGCGTGATTGTTTGGCGCACGTGTTTATGTCTGGCACCCAGGGGTCCAGGGTATCAGGGCATAGGCCATCGTGAACACGTGGCTGTCCTCACCACCCCCAGCGGACGGAGTGGATGCTGAGGTTGGCCGCATTCGCGATGCGTTAACGCAGATATGCGATGTGGTCATGCCCAGGGTACGGCGTCTACCTCCGAGGCAGGGGGTCTACTGGTGGTCTCCAAGACTGGCGGACCTTCGTGCGGCGTGCATTAGTGCCCGAAGGTCCTACACCCGCAGTCGGCGGCGTCGCCGCGATGTTGAGCGGGAGGGCCAGCTGTACGAGGCGTACCGCAGTGCCCGTACCGCCTTTCGGCTGGCCATCCGGTCCGCCAAGGACGCGAGTTGGCAGGAGATGCTGGACGGTCTCGACCGTGACCCCTGGGGTCGCCCGTATCGCGCGTCGCTGAATAAGCTTCGCGCGCAGGACCCTCCCCTCACCGAGACCCTCCAGCCCGACCTCCTTCGTAGGGTGGTCGAGGAGCTGTTCCCGTGGCAGTCGGAGCACACGCCCCCGGTCATGGCTTCGCCAGATCACGACCGGGAGGCCGTCGAGAGTGTTCCGCCCATGACGGAGTCAGAAGTGGGGGTGGCTGTGGCGAAGATTCGTCCCGCCACCACGGCCCCCGGCCCGGACGGAATTCCAGTCCGGGTGTTGACGTTGCTCCTCGAGTATCTGGGACCTCGCCTCAGACAACTGTACAACGTCTGTTTAACGTCTGGTCAGTTCCCTGAGTGCGGGAAGGAGGGGAGGTTGGTTCTCCTGCCAAAGCCGAGACGGCCCCCAGATTCGCCGTCAGCCTACAGGCCCATAGTGCTTCTGGACGATGTGGGTAAGCTGCTGGAGCGTGTCCTCGCTGCCCGCATCGTACGGCACCGGGAAGAGGTGGGGCCCGATCTGTCGGACGCTCAATTCGGCTTTCGAAGGGGGCGTTCGACCATCGGGGCCCTGCTATGCCTGAGGCAGACGGCCGCGGAGGCTGTCGCCGGCAGAGGAGTGCTGTTGGCAGTGTCATTGGACATCGCCAACGCATTCAGTGCCCTTGTACCTGAGGCGGCTGGTGGCGGACTATTTATAGGGGCACACCCCCGGGCTGAGCGTGATATGCAATGCTGACGACACGCTCGTCAAAGCCCAGGGCAGGACACTCGAAGAGGCGGCGAGCCTAGCCACTCTCGGCACCGAGGAGATGGTCAGGCGAATCGAGGCGCTGGGGCTCAGGGTGGCCCTAAATAAGACGGAGGCCCTTCTATTCCATGGGCCCCGCGTAACGCTGCCTGTCGGCGCCTCGTTAGTCGTCAACTCCATCCAGATCAGTATCCAGGCCCATATGAAGTATTTGGGTCCGGGGAGCATTTCCGCAGGATTGCTCGCCGGCTGGTCGGCGCGGCGTTCGCCCTATCGCGGCTCATGCCGAACGTGGCCGGAGCCAGTTTCGAGGGCCGACGGCTGTATGCGGGGGTGATCCGCTCAATGGCCATGTACGGCGCACCCGTGTGGGCGAGGGCTCTGAACGCCCAGCTCAGGGTTGTACTGTAGAGGCCACAGAGAGCCATGGCGGTCAGAGCCATTAGCGAGTACCGCACGGTGTCGACAGAGACGGCATACCTATTGGCCGGGACACCCCCCTGGGACCTAGAGGCGGAGATGCTCTCCGAGCTCTACCGGCGGGTTACCTCAGTGCGCGACGAGGGTGGCTCCCCATCGTCAAACGAAATAGCCACCTGGCACGAGGACGCCCGCCGAGACGTCATCGCCCATTGGGTTAGGCGGCTGGAGAGGCCTAGACATGGTGTTGTTACCGTTGCGGCCCTCCGGCCCGTACTGATGGAGTGGATGGAGCGGCAGCACGGAGTCTTCTCCTTTCGGCTGGTGCAGGTATTGTCGGGGCATGGTTGCTTCGGATTGTACCTGCACACGGTCGCGTATAGGGAGTGGACTCCGTCCTGCCACCATTGCAGTAGTGACGAGGACACGGCGCAACATACGCTCGAGGTATGTCCGAGCTGGGACGGGCAGCACCGCGACCTCGTCGCTGCTATCGGTGCCGACCTGACGCTGCCGGCTGTCGCAAAAGCGATGGTCGACAGCGTCAGGAACTGGGACGCGGTCGCCTCCTTCTGCGAGGCTGTCATCTCGCAGAAGGAGGCGGCGGAACGAGTCCGGGAAAATTCCCATGATCCGGGCCGCCGTCAGCGGCCGGGGCGGCGCAGGCACGAACATCTGCGCCTAATGCCGCCCTAACCGAGGCTTCGGGTGATCGAACGCGGGGAATTGTCCGGTCACCCAACGATCCGCCTCTTCCATTGCCCCGGATGGATTTGTCGGGGCGCGACCACACCCATGGTCCACCCTGCGGAAAAAAGAAAAATAAAGGGGGCAACAAAAGAGGCGCCGCGCAAACCCATGGATCCACCCTGCAAACACCTCTCTTCGCCGTGCGAGTGGACCACCGGTACCCGATCTTTGTCTTCGGTGGCCACCCTGACCCTCAGCCGATGTAGGAGATAAATGTACTGGATATGAATAAAATACGAAATAAAATAAATATACGGGATAAGATAAATATATGGGATAAAATAAATATACGGGATAAGATAAATATATGGGATAAATCCCAAACCGCATGTGGAGGAGCACTACTTTTCTTCTAAATTAGTTCTGTTCATCTTTTAATAATCTTAAAATTAATTGAAAGTAAAGTGTTTGGTCCATTTTAATGCACTTACTTGTCGTCCCATGTGAAGTTCTTCATGTGAACAATGTGTGGGTGTGTGAGGGACTTGAGGAGACGGATCTCTGTGATGAGGTTGTCAACGGCAGTACCGGAGTTCTTCACACGAGACTTGTCCACACACTTCACAGCGACCACAGAGCGAGCACCCACCTACACAAACAGGCACTGTGATATTACGAGTGTGCTAAACTATGAATGTTGAGGAAGCGAGTGAAGTATGCAAGGATAGAGTTCTCTGGCACACTGTTCTCTCTGCCTACCTTGCAAGGGACTTGGTGTGATGGTATATATGTATGTATGCTAACTTCTTGTAGGGATATTCGATATACATCGATGCATCGAAAACATCGATGTTTACAATGCGATACATCGAATCAATCCGATGTTTTGAAGAGCTATCGAAATACTCGATGTATCGATGTTTTTTCACAAAACATCGAAACAATGATAACCAGTAAATGCCACAAAAAAGGCCTTGTTTTTTTTTTTTTTTAGTAAATCTGTTTTATAAGGGACAGGAATAGGTATAAATGCCACAAAAAGGACCTTTTTTTTATTTTTTAGAAGTAACACTTTTGATATGACTTTAGAAAAAGTACTCGATGTTTAAAAACATCGATGTTTTCATCCGATACATCGAAAGACATCGATGTACAGTTTCGATTTATCGAATCGAAAAAAACATCTATGTTTTTTCAAAGTGGACACCCCTAACTTCTTGTGCCAATATATTAGATTCAAATTATAAGATCCACGACGGGCCAGCTTAAGAATTAGAGGTGCATAAGAACTGTGATAATGAAGAGTAGACTGCAAAGATGGCGTAGTGGTTAAGATACCGGCATACTGTACCAGTGCCGTGGGTTTGATTCCTACAGACTACTCCACAGGACAATACTCTGTGCAATCCAAAAACTGTTGTTACGAGTGTGTATGTATGTGTATGTATGTATGTAATTTGTCTGCGTTAATTGTATGTTTGTAAAGTTCTACCTCAATACAAAGATTATTTCCTTAGTGAAGGATGATTAGGGGGCGTCCATTAATCACGTGATCATTTTTTTAGCAATTTTTTAACCCCTCTGCCCCCCTCAAACCTCAGGTGATTAATGGGCGGCGGAATGCGGGAAATAGAGTGAACGGAGCGTTGGGGCAACTTCTCGGCAGCCACCACCTCAGCCAGAAGGCACGTGTAGCAATACATAACGCAGTGCTTGTCCCAACATTACTGTATGGAAGCGAGAGTTGGGTATGCAGAAAAGAGTATGAAAGTAAAATTAATGCGGTCGAAATGCGATCTCTGCGGCAAATCTGTGGAGTTAGGCTGACCGACCGCATTCGTAACGACGACGTAAGAGAGCGAGTAGGTATGAAAAAGAGTATTGGTGTAAAGATGCGAAAGGGAATGCTCCGATGGTTCGGACATGTGGAAAGAATGCCGAACGAACGTCTGGTTAAGAAGATATACAATGCAAAAGTGGAAGGATGTAGGTACCGAGGGAGACTGAGACTAACCTACCTAGACCAGATCGGTCAGGTACTGAAGGAAGGTGGAGTCAAGAGTCTCCGAAACCAGCGAGCGTGTATGAAGAGAATTATGAATGTTGAGGAAGCGAGTGAAGTATGCAGAGGTAGAGTTCTCTGGCACTCTGTTCTCTCTGCCTACCCTGCAAGGGATATGGCGTGATGATATGTATGTATGTGTATGTTCAGTCAGTTTTTAGTAGTGTCCCTACTGTAAAGTGATGGAGATATTTTTATCGTTAATCATCACATATTTATAATGATTAACTCATAATTGCTGACATAGATTGCATATCATTCTTATCTCAATCCCCTTTAAGTAAATTTCAAATTTCCGTTTTATAAGTTATAGAAATAAAAAAGGGGTCTACGCGTGAATGTGAGCAAAACCAAAATAATGGTCTTTGAAAGAGATGAAGCCAGAACAGATGTAAGAGTAACAATAGGTAATGATGTACTAGAGCAAGTGGATGAATTTGTATATCTTGGATGTGGATTTAGCCGAGATGGACGGTACACCACTGATATAGAGCGAAGAGTGAATGCGGGAAATAGAGTGAACGGAGCGTTGGGGCAACTTCTCGGCAGCCACCACCTCAGACAGAAGGCACGTGTAGCAATACATAACGCAGTGCTTGTCCCAACATTACTGTATGGAAGCGAGAGTTGGGTATGCAGAAAAGAGTATGAAAGTAAAATTAATGCGGTCGAAATGCGATCTCTTCGGAAAATCTGTGGAGTTAGGCTGACCGACCGCATTCGTAACGACGACGTAAGAGAGCAAGTAGGTATGAAAGAGAGTATTGGTGTAAAGATGCGAAAGGGAATGCTCCGATGGTTCGGACATGTGGAAAGAATGCCGAACGAACGTCTGGTTAAAAAGATATACAATGCGAAAGTGGAAGGACGTAGGTACCGAGGGAGACCGAGACTAACCTACCTAGACCAGATCGGTCATGTACTGAAGGAAGGTGGAGTCAAGAGTCTCCGAAACCGGCGAGCGTGTATGAAGAGAATTATGAATGTTGAGGAAGCGAGTGAAGTATGCAGAGATAGAGTTCTCTGGCACTCTGTTCTCTCTGCCTACCCTGCAAGGGATATGGCGTGATGATATGTATGTGTATGTATGTAGAAATACAAAACCACAGTTTTGGAAGTAGAAATCATAATAATAGGCAGCAGAGAATGTTGCGAGGGCAGCCTATGTGATATTCGTAGTATTAGATTGTTGGCCAAGTGATCAAGGCATCAATGCTCTTTGGAGCAGGCCAGTATCCAACAGTGATCCAGCAGGTTCATTATAGAACACAAGACAAAAGTTCTTTTCTGATTAACAGCGCGAAACGGTGACTAATTATAAAAAGTGAAAATCACACTTTCATATACAATCCAAAGGTTATATTTATATTTCGCTATAACCTTCACAGAGACAATGACATCTAAATCATTTTTTAAAAGGTAAACGCACTGGACGTGTTAGCAAATACAGATAAAATTTAAATAAACAGAACATATGTGTGAATACTTTTACAAAATATTAAATACCTTCGTGTAAGCTTTGTACACTGTGGAATAACTCCCGGAGCCTAACTTCTCAGTCACCACATAACCATCGATCTTCGGGAACGCCATAATTAATTATAAACACATCAATAATTATTTATTTCATTACAAAATCGTAGCTCTCTTGTGTTATCATTTGAAATGTCTTGATTGTCAGATTCATGTTGACACATCTTGACATTAATATGTCATTTAAACATTAGTAAAAGAGTTTTGGCGCGAATGTGGAAATGTCATGTTCACGCTCTTGTATTATATTCATTTCTTTAGTGTTTTGTGGTGTTATATTGAATAATTTTGCTGGTATTTTATGCAATATGGTACAGTTAAAGTGCTGAAGTGTAGTGAATATGGGTATAATAGTGGTTTACGTGTATTTTCATACTTGCCCAAAATTCCCAAAGAAAATCATTGATTAGGTTATCAGCGCCCGATTAATGGTAACGACTTGACTTACTGACAGACAATGACTATTAAGGCTACATATTATGAAGAAATGATGAACAATATATGAAAAATAATTAAATAAGACTTGGCTGTATGGGCTTTGATCCCTTTGCCTGTCCGAATGGACGAACAGAGCCAAAAAAAAAAAAACATTAGTAAAATATCGAAGTAGATATGGAACTTTTGGCAAGAATCTAAAAATATCTTATTTACGCTGGTCTTGTATTATATTCGATATTTTATTGTTTTAACGTGTTATTTTAAATTATTTTGATGGCATTTTATGTAATGAGATGCAATGGAATTGCTTAGATGTAGTGAATATGATACAAAAGTGCTTTACAATGTTTTCGTTTTCCACAAAATTCCCAGATGATACCATTAACAGAGTGACAATAGCGCTGTTGATGGCGACGATTTAACTTATAGTGCCACAAACTTATCTGACCCGGTGGCAAATTGATGAACTAATGACGCCATTTTAAAATGTCATCAAACGTCAATCGTTCTCCCAATATACTGATATTTCAGTTTTTGGTAGTTTACACAGTGTTTATTTATTTTTCGTGGTTTTAAAATGCGAAAAGCGATGTAATAGATGTTATATTACAAGTTTTAAGTTATATGAAGGAAGAAAAACATCTTGAGGCATCATTAATACCTTTTGAAAAATTGTATGAGCAGCCAGAGGTTAGTGTTGTTAGCTTTTGAAAGAAAAAGAACACTATTAATAAACTTAAAATATAGTTTGTTATGTGTTAAATATAATGAATTAATTTGTTCTTGGAGTGTAATTATATTTTGAATAGAATTATTATATACGTATACAAATAATATTCTATTTATGTAAATTTAATTGTAATAAATCTGCTTGATTGTTATTAACTGCAACATACTTTTCTTGTTAGTACATAGTGAGTATATGTATGTATGTATCACTGTTTATATATCTATTTGTTGATGATCAGAAATAATATATATTGTATTTAATGTTTAAAAAATAATATTTTTGTAGAGGTTGGGGAAGCATTTATAAGAAAACTTGTAAAGGATAAAGAGCAGGCCGATGAGAGCGGAGTAAAAATTTGTACACCAGGACAAAGACGGAAGAGAATGAAACGTAAAACAAATCTGCATCAGCCAACATTGATTATAATGGATAATGCCCCTTATCACAATATTTGTGCAAATAAAACACCTAATTCAAATCACAAAATAGCAGAATTACAAAATTGGTTGACAAATAATCACATTACATTTAATGAACAGCCTGCAAAGCCGCAGTTTTATAAAATGATTAAAAGACATAAGCCTAAACCAATTTATGAAATTGACGAAATCATTAAACACAATGAGCATAGCGTGTTAAGATTACCAGCATAACATTGCGGTTTAAATCCTATTAAAATGATTTGGAGCCCAATGAAATAAAACATAGCAGAGCAGAATACTGAAAACTCTAATTCCAAAATGCCTACATTAATTGCAGAGGCTATTAATATAATAACTATAGGCGAATAAAAAAATCACTGTAATCACGTGAAAAAAATTGAAAACGAATACAGAAAAAAGGATACATATTTAGATGAGCCTTTCATTATCACTTTAGACAGTGACAGTAAGACTGAAAGTGATGATTCATATGATGAAGTGACTGATGAGGCAAATGATTTAAATTACTTGGGCATACCTGAAATATGTCCATTATAAAAAAATTGCCCTACACTTGTAGATCATAATTATTGTGTTAAAATATAAGTATTTATAAAAACTGCATTTTTGTTTCTTCTCTATTAAGTATAAAATAATATAAAATATGTTCATAAGCATTGATGCTTGTATCACACTTACCTACCCCATCCATGAGCCCGCAGGAGAAAACGCTAAAATTCCATTTTTTATGATTTCCATAGGAAATTGTGTAAAAGAGTGTTGACTAGTGTATTTTTAAACCCGTTACCACATGGAGAAGTACTTACCGGTTTATTGCAAATAGAATCTACTAGCAACACTAAATGCGATAACAGCGACGCTGTCACCGGGTCAGATAAGTTTGTGGCACTATACTGATAGACAATGAAGAATGAACAATTATAACTCGATACTGGCAACAATAGCTCATGTATGTAGCTGATTGCCAATACATAAAAAGAAAAATATCTAAGTAAACCACGATATTTATTGTAATTCTTTCATATATTAATCTATAATTTCTATATTCATGTTGCAGGGGATGGTTGTGTATTATGACTTTTAAAAAAACTTTTAACATATTGCACCCTTATTGTAACCCATCTCATTTCATAAATTATTTTACGCCTTCCATCACTATGCGTTAAAATAAAAAAGTAATGCGTACATTTTACAGTGTCTAATGCATTGTATATGTAAATGATAATTCTGTTAATGATATAATTTAATTATATACCATACAATAAATATAAAAATAGCTGCACTAACTAACGAAGTTGGAATGACCACTGTTGTAATCTAATCTACGGCGAGCACAGACATTACCACCTAAATTACATCTAGGCTCAATATTCATTTTTAATTTAATGGTATCAGTTATAAGGCAACAGTCCCGTTGTTCTGTGAGTAGTTTACCTTTCACTCAGACCTAAATTCGTTGTGTGCTTGTGAGATATAACTGTAAGAGACACAAAATATTATTATTAACTAGTTTGACAGTTTGTAGTAACATGACTATGGCGTAGAAAATGTGATATATTCAGCTACGTAATCAAATGCCTTAGTCATATTTAGATATTTTTTTGTGTGTGATTTAGTTGTTAGCCTCAGATGGTTTTTTATTGCTCTTGCTCTTGGTGGCAAACGAGCAAGCAGCACATCTAATGTGATATGTGTTGCTGTTGTCCATGGACTTTTGCAATACCAAAGGTATGGTTAGATCCCTGCCAAGCTATGTCAACTTTATCCGGACTGTGGGTGAGCACTGGGGGCTTTCAATTTGATTCATATTTAGAAAAAATATTGCTGTATTTATTTCTCCAAATGTCGTTAGAATCGACTAAGTGAGCGTCAGGACGATCACATGAAGAATATAATTCACAACCCTCTATCTTGTTCACGTATATTGTAAAATACGAACGGATGTGATATGCATGTAACATTTATGCAAGATAAGGTAAACTTGAAATAAAGCTCTATCTATACCAAAATGTCTGACCAGCGCGGTATGTTTAGTTACCTATTGTGGAGGAGGCTTGTGTCCATTATAGTGGAACGTATTTAAGCTGAGATGGAAAATTAAAATGTATAAAATTTATGATGAACCATGTGAGATTTGATATGATGAAGTTTACAATTAGATTTGCGACCTTTTTGTGCAAATAAATTGCATATATTAATAAATTATTCATAAAATATTTTCAATTTCTTTTGTTCGCGGTTTGCGAGCTCGGGCAGTCATTCAAAATATGACGAGCAAGTTTATTTTGGGCTATAATGAGACTCTTTACTCTTAAAAAAATATCCCACAATTTGGTATTACATACGATTAAATCAAGTTAAAAACTTGTCATAGACAATACAGTTTAATGTTGTCATTTAGTTATCATCCAAAACAATGTTAATCCAACAACACTTAGCGCCAGGATCACGAGAAACGTGAAAAATATGTTTCTAATATTGCGGCCGAGCCAACTGTCGGCGCCGTGCAGCGGCCCTCGGACACGAATCGGCCCCTCCGCCATACCGTAATAGATTATCTGTGGAAGAACAATCAAACGTTTTTTTATTGACAGTTGAAATTGCTTTTTTCGGTGACATAGGCAGGGCTGGATTATTATTTTAGTTTTTATTAATTACACACACACTTACATGCTTTTGATATTTTAAAAAAAGCCAATCTTCAAACGTCTAAAAACTGGGTACAAGAATTGCACTGCCATAGTGGGACAGACTCCATATATCTAATTAATTCTGTCCTCAGTAGTCATGCGTCTAATCATGCGTACTTTTGAGGCACATCTCGGCACGCTCGCCTCACATGATTTTTCATCCGTATCAGAGTTATCAATCGAAAATGGGTGTTTTTATTATCGAGAGTCTGTATTTATGAAACTTTTCCTAATGTTAGTGCTATGCTGCTGACGGTTTACTGGCTTCAGTCATAAATGTATCATCTTCTGCGGTAGTACCTACCACATTCACGTAGTAACATACCACGTTTGAGTAGTAGTCTACTGATACTTGCGATACATTTTGTGAGTGAAAGAGCTAGTGGCACAGCTCTCACCTTACGCTACGCCGCAACCTGAATTAGGTACTCTGGCTCATGAATGGTAGTCACTACTTACCATAACGAGGCTGTTGATCATCTGCTACCAAAAGCAATAAAACAGAAAACCGATGGATACGAATGCAGGGCCGGCTCTAGCACATGTAGCGCCCGGGTACAATCCATAACCTGGCGCCCTCTTGTATCAAAATGCGTGAACAAAATGAAATAGGTTGATAGTTACATGCTTAGTCTCATTGTTTTGACACGAAACCAGGTAAACACATATTAAGTTACAGTGAGCATGGCGACAAAGCAACCTACCCAAACCTATCAAATAACGCACTCACTACGTTTATATAAATGGTTAGGCACTCGCCGCGTACGGTGCGCCCGCTCCTTGCGGAGTGTTACAGTAGAGGCGCTATGTGTCCCGAGCGGCTCTCGGCGCCCCCTAGCATCCGGGGCCCAGGCGCACCGCACGCTCTGCACTATAGGTAAAGCGGGCGGCTTTACCTATAGTGCAGACGTTCCGACAATAGTATTGTTTATTGCCGGGCTATCGATTGGGGTGGTAACCAAAAGGCTGACCAGCTGGGTCAATGTTAAGGCATCGGTATCAGTGACCGGTCCAATAGCTATAGGTAGGGAGCACAACGGTTTAAAGGGCTGGTATGCCCACACTAGAACCTATCAAAAATAGTGAGCCAAAATTACCCTTCGTTACGAATGCTAATGTTTAGTTTCACGTAATTGCGACTATTGCCCGCCGCGGCCAGCTTCCAAATTTTCATTTGCCATTAAGAAGTCTTTAGTAGCAGTTTCTTTGCCAGAACCAAGAGTGAAGTCGTGGGCGATCAGCAGTTACCATCAACATTTATTCTGACCACATTTTGGTAAATAGGAGTTTTAGGTTTTACTAATATATTCCTATCAATATATTCATCTGCTAATCAGATTGGACTGACAGCATCTTAAAAGTCGCAGGGAATCGTTAGATGCAAGTGGCATTCTCGTATATGTCCAAGAGACGACTAAGGCAAAAGGAATGTATTAAAGCAGTATGAAGCCGCCACATTTTTGTGCGATGACCACATAAGAATACAATTAAAGATTTCTTTATTCTCCATAGATGTTGTAAAAGTGCGACTAAGGCATGTATGCTGATAATATAACCGCCGGAAAAGGCAAACTCGTTAAAAATAATCCTAAACCCACTATTTTCACTAGAGTGACTATTTTGTTGAGGATAAGAATATTACTTACATTAAATTAGAATACATTTGTAATTCAAACACGTTGCTAAAACATGATGTTAAATATTTTCATGTGCAATTATAAAAATATTAATCATTTAGATTTTAAAACATCAAAACTAGTCTCATATTTATATTTCAAACGATTAAAAAAATCAAAATAGTGAGGTGACATTTATAAAAATTAAGCTCTATGGTGATACTTTTTAGATTATAGTTTTTTCTATTCTATTCGTGCGTTCGGACGGGCAGAGGGAATAAAGTCTATACAGCCACGTCTTAGACTCATATATACTGGTAGTTTTCCAATTACAGAGCATTATGCGACTCAGTGGCGCACAATGCCGAATTATGCTGATGCTTAATTGGAACGTGAATTAGTTTTTAAATGCACCAGCAGAGTGCGCTAAGATCAGCGTTGAAAAAAATAATAATCTTATAGTTAGCAATAACCTAATTAATCTGTAAATAAAGTGGTATACATAATAATTGATTGAAAACTATTTACGGTTATTTTAAGTAATTTAGATTTTGATTATTTAATAAACATTTTTTTGTTTTGAGTAATTTTTTAAAATGAGTTCTAAAAGAATTAAATACTTTTTAATTGAATCATCTTACCCAGATGATAGTGATGATGATTTATCGAGTACTCCGAGTTTAAATCAATCAATTAGAATCGGACTCCTTGTATCTATACTTCGTGGTTAGAACCATCTACACTATCGTTGGCAGTATGTCGGTGGCGCCATTCGGAGTTTATAAAGAAGAACCATAGACACGCGAAGGATGACAGTTTTGTGACAATTTAAGTAGCAAGTAGTCATACAATGTTTCCAAGTATTTATTACTTTGAATTTGTTCACTACACAGAACAAATATTCTATCTCCCAAGGCCTTGATTTACATATGTACTATATAGTAAATGCTCACTGTTTCGCCCACGCAGTTCCCGTCGCCGTGGTAATATAGAGATAAAGTAAAGCGTAGGTTATTCGCTGATAATGTAGTTTTTCATTAGTAAAACGATTTTAAAAATCGGTGTAGTGTTTTAGACGTAAAAGCATTACAAACTTTCGCATTTATAATATTAATTAGGATGTTAAGTCAACATAACATGTTTAATTTAAAAAAAATATACAGACTGTCCCAAAATTCAACGATAAGCTGGCACCAGCAGGTGAACCTACATATGACTACTCGAGAACAAAAAAGAAAAAAATTCTACCTTGATTTTTTTTTCTTTACGACAAAAAAACCAAAATCTTTAAAAATGGACATTCTTTATTATATTATTAAGTGCTATTGCTACAATTTTACAAGTAATTCTGTGATTTTTTTGTATTGGCAAGGTAAGTAGCACTACTATCGATCACAACCATTAAAAATTCTAGAATATCTATAGTTTTTCCACAAAAATCAATCATAACTATGTTTTTTTCACAAATTATGTAAGATTTTGACTTTCAGCTCACTTTCACTCATCATAGTGAATTTTTTTCTTTTTTGTTATCAAGTAGTCATATATAGGTACACCTGCTGGTGCCGGCTTATCGTTGAATTTTGGGACACGTTGTATAAAAGTATCTCCAATTATTTAATTTTTAAAAGAATTTTATGGCATGGTTACAAAGACTTTATGCCAAGTCTTTATCTATAAATTATCTCTTTGTCATTGTCCGTTAGTAAGTCGTCTTGAACAGTGCCATAGCCACTGTTGATAGCATTTTCTGCAAATTAATTCATTGGAAGACGAAAACTCATGTAAAGCACTGTGCGGGACAGCAGATAAATAATAGTTTTAAGAATAGTTTGTAACAGTTGTAATTAATTAAAATAGTTAGTTATAAGATTTTACAAATAATACATACATACCATACATATCATCACGCCGTATCCCTTGCAGGGTAGGCAGAGAGAACAGAGTGCCAGAGAACTCTATCTCTGCATACTTCACTCACTTCCTCAACATTCATAATTCTCTTCATACACGCTCGCCGGTTTCGGAGACTCTTGACTCCACCTTCCTTCAGTACATGACCGATCTGGTCTAGGTAGGTTAGTCTCGGTCTCCCTCGGTACCTACATCCTTCCACTTTCGCATTGTATATCTTCTTAACCAGACGTTCGTTCGGCATTCTTTCCACATGTCCGAACCATCGGAGCATTCCCTTTCGCATCTTTACACCAATACTCTCTTTCATACCTACTCGCTCTCTTACGTCGTCGTTACGAATGCGGTCGGTCAGCCTAACTTCACAGATTTTCCGCAGAGATCGCATTTCGACCGCATTAATTTTACTATCATACTCTTTTATAAAATCCGATTACGAAATGAAAAATTGATGTCGCAAGCGAGATTCGAACCCGCGCCTATTGGGATTCCGGCCCAATCGTGCTGCCACTACACTACCGCGACCAATTGTAGGACATGCAAATTTTCATCTCGTATTGTATTTACGTCTTAAGGTGACGGTGTGCTATCTACCCGACAATGTTTTACACAATGTTATAGGCTTAATACTTCAAACTTTACAGTTAGAATTGTATTAAACGATGACACAACCTTGTTATTTAAATTTACTGAAATTTTAGCATTTAATATGCTTAATTTATAAAATCCGATTACGAAATGAAAAATTGATGTCGCAAGCGGGATTCGAACCCGCGCCTATTGGGATTCCGGCCCAATCGTGCTGCCACTACACTACCGCGACCAATTGTAGGACATGCAAATTTTCATCTCGTATTGTATTTACGTCTTAAGGTGACGGTGTGCTATCTACCCGACAATGTTTTACACAATGTTATAGGCTTAATACTTCAAACTTTACAGTTAGAATTGTATTAAACGATGACACAACCTTGTTATTTAAATTTACTGAAATTTTAGCATTTAATATGCTTAATTTATAAAATCCGATTACGAAATGAAAAATTGATGTCGCAAGCGGGATTCGAACCCGCGCCTATTGGGATTCCGGCCCAATCGTGCTGCCACTACACTACCGCGACCAATTGTAGGACATGCAAATTTTCATCTCGTATTGTATTTACGTCTTAAGGTGACGGTGTGCTATCTACCCGACAATGTTTTACACAATGTTATAGGCTTAATACTTCAAACTTTACAGTTAGAATTGTATTAAACGATGACACAACCTTGTTATTTAAATTTACTGAAATTTTAGCATTTAATATGCTTAATTTATAAAATCCGATTACGAAATGAAAAATTGATGTCGCAAGCGGGATTCGAACCCGCGCCTGTGTAGTGGCAGCACGATTGGGCCGGAATCCCAATAGGCGCGGGTTCGAATCCCGCTTGCGACATCAATTTTTCATTTCGTAATCGGATTTTATAAATTAAGCATATTAAATGCTAAAATTTCAGTAAATTTAAATAACAAGGTTGTGTCTCGTTTAATACAATTCTAACTGTAAAGTTTGAAGTATTAAGCCTATAACATTGTGTAAAACATTGTCGGGTAGATAGCACACCGTCACCTTAAGACGTAAATACAATACGAGATGAAAATTTGCATGTCCTACAATTGGTCGCGGTAGTGTAGTGGCAGCACGATTGGGCCGGAATCCCAATAGGCGCGGGTTCGAATCCCGCTTGCGACATCAATTTTTCATTTCGTAATCGGATTTTATAAATTAAGCATATTAAATGCTAAAATTTCAGTAAATTTAAATCATACTCTTTTCTGCATACCCAACTCTCGCTTCCATACAGTAATGTTGGGACAAGCACTGCGTTATGTATTGCTACACGTGCCTTCTGGCTGAGGTGGTGGCTGCCGAGAAGTTGCCCCAACGCTCCGTTCACTCTATTTCCCGCATTCACTCTTCGCTCTATATCAGTGGTGTACCGTCCATCTCGGCTAAATCCACATCCAAGATATACAAATTCATCCACTTGCTCTAGCACATCATTACCTATTGTTACTCTTACATCTGTTCTGGTTTTATCTCTTTCAAAGACCATTATTTTGGTTTTGCTCACATTCACGCGTGCATTCATTCATTTTACAAATAAAGAATAAATATACATCTCTTAGCACGTAAGTACTAACATTGTAAACGGCTCTCGCAACGGTAACGCCGCATAGTACCTAAGGTAATTAATTGTATTAAAATTGAGCGCGGCTCTCGCGAAAGTAATGCTCCGTTGTACTTCAGTAAATTTTAGAGCTTTGTGATTGGCTATAATTCCGACTCCGTGATTGGTCAAGAAAAACTGTAAAATTACGACCAATCGCGGGGTCGGCTAAAAATATATAAATACGGGACCGAACCGTGGTACCGTTACGCCCCCGAGTATCCCCTCGGGGTGGTAGTTGGAATTTTTAAGATCGGACCAATAGCGGCCGAGCCGCCACTAGGGTGGACTTTCGTGTCGTGTTTTTTCATACGAGGTGGACTTTTGTGTTCAGCCGTTTTTTCGTCCCTAAGCCAAGCCAACCACCATGGAAGGCTCTTCGGCACCCAACTGGGACCTCTTACTCGCCGATGACGAGATTTATGCCATTCTTCGAAGGAAGTTTGGCAATCTCATTCCCACGCGCCCCAACACCGCCGCGAACGACGACATGTCGCCTTCCGCGTACAACGCGACACCGATAACCGCCGCCTCCGCCGAGGCCGGCTCCCCCTCGCCCTCCCAGCCGGGCGACACGTCAACCCCCTCCTCCCCCGCCCCGGACTCTCAACCGGCAAGCGACGCGGAGATGGAGGAGCTCGAATCGGACGATGAGACCGCAACCTCTGCGGATCCGTCCACCTCGGAGTCCGAGTCCACCTCGGCGGACTCCGAGTACACCATCGTTGGCCCACGTAAAAGGGCTCGCCTCGACGCGAACGACGCGCCAAACAAGGCCCCCCGGGTCGACAAGGAGAGCGTGTCCGCCTCCTCCTCTCGCCCGGCCTCACCTAGGCCGAAAGGCCCCCAACCCCCGCGCGCGCCCCTGCTACCGCAGCCCGCCCCGCAACCCGCACCTCAGGCTTATAAGCCCCCCACCCCGCCACCCCTTGTCATCCGCAACAAGGACAAGTGGCTCCCTGTATCAACGTGGTGCAACACTAACCGCGTCGCATACCGTTCTGCCCGCTCGACCTCCGAGGGCATCCGCGTCAACTTAGCCACTTCCGACGACCATCGCAAACTCACTGCGATGCTCCTCCGGGAAAAAATTCCCTACCACACGTTCACTCTACCAGAGGAACGTAAATTGCGCGTCGTCATACGCGGCGTGCCTGTAGAGCTGTCGAGTGACTCCATTAAGGAGTCTCTCCTAGACCAGGGCCTACCGGTGATCGAGGTTCACCGCATGGTCCGGGGTTACAACCGCGCCCCTTTTGAAATGGTAATGGCCGTACTCGACCTTACCAAGTCGGGTAAGGACATATACCGCATCACTACCATCTGCGGACTCTCCGGCATTCATGTCGAACCCCCTCACCGTAAAGGCATGCTCTCGCAATGCCACCGGTGTCAACTGTACGGTCATTCTTCGCGCAACTGCCACGCGAGGCCCAGGTGCGTAAGTGCCTAGAGGACCACGCGACGGTGGACTGTGCCAGACCGAAAACTAACGACCCAAATAAGAGCGCGACCCCAGCGTCGTGCGTTCTTTGCGGTCAGGTGGGTCACCCTGCCAACTACCGTGGCTGCCCACGCGCACCACGGCCGGTGGTCAGGAAACCACCCCCCCCAAGGTACCCCTCGGTACCGCAACCCCCCCCTAAACCCTACACCCCACCAAAGAACCCGTGGGTGAAAACATCGAGCAGTGTGGAGTTCCCACCACTGCCAACCAAACGAGTAGAGCCGGCACCCGCGATCGCGACACCGCCGTCTACTAATAATAATATTTATAAACCGCCACCCGCAAGGCATAACCAACCGCCCACCGTGGGCCTTCCTAAGCCCCATCAGGGCAATAAAGCGCCTACCACACACGCGGTAGTCACTCCGGGCGATGATGCGGATCTCGCCCTGGTGACCAGCTTCGCGCAAATAATAAATGCCAAACAAATCCGCGAAGTCGCAGCCGAGCTGCGCGCAAATCAAGGCAATAGCCTCGCGATGCTAAACACCGCCATGAAGTTCTCGTCCGTCCTCGAGACTCTTGGAAATTTTAGAGCGTATTAATGGATAGGCACACACCAGGCAGAGTCAAAACACGACACCTTAAATTAGGGATTTTTAACGCGGACGGTCTCTCCCGACAGAGAGACGAAATAGGTACACTGCTACAAGACCAGCAGCTCGACCTTTTTCTGGTCCAGGAGACCTTTCTCAAGCCCTACCACAAAGACCCGAAAATCGCTAACTATAATATAGTGCGCGACGATCGGGTTCACTCCCGCCTAGGCGGGACTCTCATTTACTACAAAAGGTCGCTGCACTGCACGCCAATCCCCACCCCACCCTTGACGTACATTGAAGCCTCGGTCTGTCGGCTGGCCCTCACGGGCCACCAGCCACTGATTGTAGCATCAGTCTATCTCGCTCCATCGCGCGACAACGGGAGCAACCCTCTACTAGAAAGCGATTTACAAGCGCTATTAAACCTCGGCGACGCCGTGCTCATAGCAGGCGATCTAAACGCCAAGAGTAAGTCGTGGAATAGCCACACCAACAACGCCAGAGGCAGGGCCCTGGAGACTTACGCCACCCGGCTTGGTTTCGATATCATAGCGCCTATTGAACCAACGCATTACCCCTACAACGTCGAGCACAGGCCCGACGTGTTAGACATAGCCCTTCTTAAGAACATAAACCTACGTTTAAGTTCGATAGAAGTACTTCACGAGCTTAACTCGGATCACCGTCCGGTGATAGTAGAACTCTCCCCGCGCTATGGCCCCTCAGGCCCAAACCCTCCCACCACAAAAGTGTGTACGGACTGGAATCAACTGAAGGACAAACTTCAGTCCTCCTCGTCAGTACACCTAGATCAAATCCCCACCAATATAAACTCCCAAGAGGACGTCACGTCCGCGATCGATTCCCTAACAAATCACGTACAATCACTAGTTAGTGATTGTTCACGGACGGTACCAGACACGAGCGATCGTTTATGGCGCCTACCCGCTGACGTACGTGATCTGTTAAGGCAAAAGAACGCAGCAATTCGAGCCTATGACCGCTTCCCCTGTGAAGACAACCGCCTTCGAATGCGGTCACTGCAGAGGGCGGTCAAACAGGCCGTCCAAGAAGTTCGGCAAAACAGATGGGATGCCACGCTAAGCGAGCTTGAGCCGTCTCACCTCGCCTACTGGCAACTAGCCCGTTCACTCAAAAAGGACACAGTGTCCACTATGCCTCCACTCACCCGCCCTAATCAACTGCCAGCGTTCGAGGACGAAGAAAAGTCCGAATGCTTGGCAGCTAGCCTTGAGCAGCAATGTACGTCGAGCACTCAAAACATAGACGCGCGACACACCGAACTAGTAAATAGCGAGGTGGAGCGTTGTACGTCGCGTACACCCACCATTACCGACACACCCGACGACCCCCCTCCGCCAGTAACAACTGACGAGGTGGGAACGATTGTCAAGGCCCTCCTCCCTAGGAAATCCCCAGGTTCGGATGGCATTACAAACAGAGTAATTAAACTCTTTCCCCTCTCATTACTCGTTATATTAACAGCTATATTTAACGCCGCATTAACCAACCGTATCTTTCCATCTCAATGGAAACAAGCCGTGGTAATTGGTATACACAAACCCGGCAAGAAGCGTACCGAACCTTCCTCGTACCGCCCTATTAGCTTACTCAATAGTTTTGCAAAAATATACGAACGCGTAATTCTTAGCCGCCTAAGAACATACGCAGAGGCTAACGCCCTTATCCCGCCGATTCAATTCGGCTTTCGCACGCAACACTCTTGCGTACAGCAAGTACATCGAATAGTCGAGTATGCCAGTGTTAAGCTACAACATAGCTATTTCACTGGTATGCTACTATTCGATGTAGAAAAAGCGTTTGATAAAGTCTGGCATAATGGCCTTATTTTCAAGTTAATAAAGTTAGGTATACCCCGTTATTTAGTTATAATAGTTAGGGACTTTCTAACCGATCGTAGCTTCCGCTACAGGGTAGAAGGTACTCTCTCCGCACCGCATTCATTAAAAGCCGGCGTCCCCCAGGGATCGGTGCTCTCACCAATCTTGTTCACGCTGTTCACCAGCGATATCCCTCAGCTTAAGAATGTGCAAACTGCACTATTCGCCGACGACACTGCTATCTTCTATGCAGGTCGTTCTATAGAGACAGTGATCAGTAATCTCCAACGAGCGGCTACCGCCCTAGATAAATGGTCTAGGAAGTGGAGAATTACTATCAACCCCATAAAAAGCCAAGCGATCATGTTCCACCGGTGGACAGATCGCCTACATCCAATGGCTTCCTTCCCTCCAATAACAATGTCCGACCAGTCCATCCCATGGACGAAACAGGTCAAATACCTCGGCGTCACCCTTGACAATCGTCTGTCCTTCGGTCCTCACATAAAGCGAGTCCGCGCGCGCGCAGCTTTAGTGTTAGGACGCCTTCACAGCTTGCTGCATGCCAAAGCCAAGCTATCACTTAGTAGTAAAGTTAGATTATACACCGCTTGCGTACGTCCCATCATGACGTACGCTAGCGTTGTGTTCACACAAGCGAAACCCTTCCGGTTACACCGTTTGCAAACATTACAGAATAGGTTCATGCGCCGTGCGACGGGAGCACCGTGGTATATGCGCAATGTGGATCTTCACATAGATCTCGGCCTGCCGACCATCCGGCAGTACATGAAGCAGTGCTCTCGCCGCTACTTCGACTCTGCCGCCACTCACCCTAATCCCATAGTGGTTAGGGCGTCTAGTTATACCCCTTCAAAAATTTCCGCGATCCGTCAACCGCGATTAATACTCGACGAACCCGACGACATTATCACGCTCGCCCAAACGGAGGCATACACAGCCCGCGCGGCCCTGACAAATAATTATCCACGATTCCGTCCTCGCCGTCGAGGTCAGAAGTCGTGTCGCGTTCAAATCCTAAACGTGGGAGAACCCACTTTGCCAGCGACCCCCCGAGCCGAGGTCCGTACCCCACAGGGGGTGCCCTCGGGAACGGTCGCTTAACTTTTACGGGTTGAGAGCCCTCAGCGCTCACCCACAGTCCGGGTAAAGTTGTCATAGCCATCTGAGGCTAACAACTAAGACACACAAAAAAAAAAAAAAAAAAAAAAAAAAAAAAAGGTACCGTTACGGCCAACTACCGCGGCTGTCCTAGGGCGCCTCGCAGAATGGTCCCGCACAATAGCCCGGCCAAATACTACAACAAGGCCTTCGTGGCAGCCCCACTACCCACCCAAAATGCGTGGAATCGCCCCCTAACATTCGCTAAGGAGGCCTTTCCCGCCCTGCCGCAAAGGCAACCCTTCCCGTCACCCCATTCAACAACAAGGCAGGTGACGTCATCGCTCCCGCCAACTGGGCACACTAAGCCCACCGAAAGTCAACCAAAGCCCCCTATGGGCCCTAAGACAAACAACCACATCCCGCCATCGGTTAAGGCGGCAAACACACCAACCCCAAAAGATCCGCAGGGACTAACACCGAATTTAGCCCTTGTGACGAACTTCGTGACAATACTTAATAACGCGGAAATTAACGATTTGGCAGCGGAGTTGAGAAGGAACGAAGGCAATGCCATCGCCCTTCTTCACACCGCTACCAAGTTCGGCCCCTTACTCGAAAGACTGAGTGCTTTCAATGTAAAATAATATTCAAACAATATCTACAGTACAGAGCTTACACGGCCCGCGTAACACACACAAACAACTGCGCTTCCCCACCGCCGCCGGTGAAGGAAGACGCGACGCGTAATAATCAATATCGCAAATCTCAAACGTGGGCAAGCCCCGATCACCGATCCAAAGGTGGACACGTCCACGTCCACCTTGCCCTCAGCGACGCCCCGAGCCGAGTTCCGTTCCCCACAGGGGGAGCCCTCGGGCGATGTCGCCCATCACACTTCTATCGGGTTGAGAGTCTTCGGGCTCGCCCGCAGTCCGGTTAATTGTAAAAGCCCCTTCGGCTAACAACTCGCAGTTGGTACGTTTTAGTGGGTATTCAGTGTCCCCTTCAGGGCCTGCGAGTCCCACATACCCCGCCCGGCGCGGGTATGCGAAAATTGCATTTTTAACCACTGCGTTACCAAAAAAAAAAAAAAAAAGTGGTACCGTCACCGTCGTCAGGTGCTTCTCTCCGAAGAAACAACTCTTAAGAAAATAAAGCAAGATTAATCTACTGAACAAGGAGTCTCTTCATTCCTACTAATCCCAGCAAATCGTCAATGTCACCGTACAAGCACTGTTATAGTCAGTTTAGCACTTTCTCTTATATGTTATTACATAAAATGTAATCAAAATTCTTTATTATAACACTTTAGAACACTAAGAACATATAAAGTAAGTAAGTTAAGGTCTCTGGCACTCTGTTCTCTCTGCCTACCCTGCAAGTGATATGGCGTGATGGTATGTATGTATGTAGAACACCAAGATATTAAATACAGGACCATTTCATGAAGCTCTCAGGTCCTATATATTATTTATGATCAGGATTGCCATGTTTTTATTGTATAAAATAACGGTAGAAAAATAATGTACAATATATTTCGATTATTAAAAACAATGTTCATAACTTTATACAATCATTTTTAAAACAATTAGAGTCGGTGTTGAAACAATTTTCATATTTACAGGATGAGTTTAGCGTTCATTCATTTATTAACATATACAGGGTGAAAGTGGACCGCTCCCGAAAACAACAGGTACCCCTACTAGTCCTACTTGTAATGATAGGCTAGAAAAAAAAAGGATTTGGATGAAAAAAAAAAATTTTTTCTCACCACGCGAGGTCGTTGAACTCTTTAACATATGATCGTGAGTTTTGAATAGATTGCGTCCTTTTCTCATCTGAGTATAGTTACGTATTTTTTATCGAGTTATCGTTACATGGCACTGTCTTAATACGATGGAATGTGAAAAAAACTTAAAAATATTTGTGAAAAAAAAAAAATTTTTTTTCATCCTGATCGTTTTTTTTCTAGCCTATCATCACAAGTAGGACTAGTAGGTTCACCTGTCTTTGTTTTCGGGAGCGGTCCACTTCCACCCTGTATAATAATATAGTAATCGTTCTAAGTCAGGCTGCACAAGGCATTAAAAAAAGAAAAGTAATAAATCAGTGTCTATTTACAAATTTGAACTCCAACCATACGTGAATATCCTCTCAATGTTGCACATAGATCTATGGCAATCCTTTTCTACCTCATGGAAATTTGTAGGAATCTCACTTTATCTCGCATAGATCTATGGTAATTCTATACCTTACATAGATCTGAGGTACTCCCTCTATACTTCACTTAGATCCATGGTATTCCCTCTATACCTCACATAGATCTAAGGTAATCTCTCTATACCTTACACAGATGTATGGTAATCCCTCAATACCTCTCGCAGATCTATGGTACCCCCTCAATACCGCACAAAGATCTATAATAACCCTTCTATACTTCACAGATCTATGGTAATTCTTCTGTAATTCATATAGATCTATGGCAATTCTTGTATACCTCACATAGGTCTATGGAATTACCTCTATACCTCACATAGGTCTATAATAGTCCACCTAAGCTTCGCAGATCTATGGTAATCTCTCTATGTCTCGCACAGATCAATGATGTCGCTGTACACTCCCAGTTCATGTTCTTCGCCAGCCAACGAGCGCGGTTCACCAATCTGTATACCAGCGAACGGTGTACTCTGTAACATCGGCTGTGTGAACGCTTTATCAGGCTCCTGTGAAGTATGAAAAGCAATTATTAATAGCAACAGAAAAGAAATAACTAAAATAAAATCATATACCTGCCATATTGTCTATCATATATCGTTCTATAGGCCACATGCTGTTGGACGTCCAACAGAAAATACACTATTAGACCTTGTTAACTTTCTAGTGTCTAAATTAGATGATAAAAATAAGTGTTTATTAATATTCTTTGACCTAACGAAAGCATTTGACACCGTTTCTTTAGTTAGTCTTGTAGAACAACCTGAAGACCATGGTAGTAGAAGAATTCCACTAGCATTATTAAACGACTACTTAAAAAATAGAACTCAATGCTTAAAAATCGTTGAAAACGTTAGTGATATATTATGTCAATTAATTTCGGAGTACCACAAGGCAGTATTCCGGGTCCTAGTCTTTTCCTCTGCTACAGAAACAAGATTTGTTTACATTAATAAAAAAAAAATGTCGAATTTCTACATAAGTTCATGACATAGTTTTAACTTTCTCTGCCGAACTTTTGAGCACAACTTTATGAACATGCTCAGTTAGGATTTAACATTGTGTGTCATTGGTGGAGGATACCCGCGAGGATAAACCGCAGGGCTGGCCACCGATGACAAAGACCGGGTTCCGGTGGCCCGCTCTCTCGGCGTAGAGAGGTACATGTAGGGCGGGTTTAAGGGGTCGTGCGCCGCATCTTCTATCGCCCCAGACGGATTAGCGGGGTGAGACCACAACATAGCCCGCCAAGCAATAAAAAAAAACCATTGGTTACTGTCAAATTGTTTAACTATTAACGAAAATACAACGAACTACTTTCGACATAAAATATTATCAAAATTGCGAACAATATTATACAGGGTGGAAGTGGACCGCTCCCGAAAACAAAGACAGGTGACCTTACTAGTCCTACTTGTACTGATAGGCAAGAAAAAAAAATCAATACGGATGAAAAAAAATTGTATTTTTCACAACGAATTTTAAGTTTTTTCCACATTCCATCGTATTAGGACGTAGTGTGCCATGTAACAAAAGTTCCATAAAAAATAAGTAACTTTACTCAGATGAGAAAAGACGCAATCTATTCAAAACTCACGATCATATTCAAGAGTTAAACGACCTCGCGTGGTGAAAAAAATATTTTTTATCCGAATCGATTTTTTTATTTTAAGAAGCTGAATCTCAGTAAATCAGGTATATAATCAGAGATCAGGTGTGCTGCCTCTTTGTCACTATCATCATCATCATCACAGCCCATAAATGTCCCACTGTTGGACTCGGGCCTCCCCCGTAATGGGAGGGACATTAACCTACTATACCACGCTGGTCAGACGTGTTGGTATAGGGTTTTGTTCCGAGTTTTCCTTCACTCGCATAGATGTTATATGCGTTTTATATCCTTTAGTCGTCTCGTACGATCACGGGTAAGATATGGGGTGGTGAATTGTATTCTTACTCTGTCACCACACAGATAATGAAATTGATGAAAAATATTGTCACTATAGACAATGAAAAAAAAAACACTCACCACAAAGGACACACATACCACATCCATAGGTATTTTGTCCTCCCAGTCCGTCACGCGCTTCTCACTCTGCAGGTTGTCCATGTCACTGCTGATGTCCATTATCTTGATATCAGATATCCTCGGCGATTTCATACTTGTATTAAGTTTCATCCGTTTACTCGGCGTTTCCGTAGTTCCGCTATCCGTGTTGGAGGGCATCATGCCCCGGATACAACAGCCAATGACTTTCCCGTCCAGCATCACGTGTTTATTCTGTGCCACTCCATTGTACAGTACGAGGACATCACTCTTTGGAGTATCACCACCTACGGGTGGGTTGTCACTTGTGACGTTCAGGTGACAGCTGTCAGCCGTGACGACATTCATTTGACAGCTGTCAGTTGTGACGTTTGAATGATAGTCTAGAGACGCGGGCTTTTGTCCCAGCGGTGAAACCAGTCTATTTTTTACAATTGCATTCATCTCGAGTGACTGTGTTGATATCACATTCCGGTGAGCGTCGTAGAAGTATATAGTTTTGTCAATGATCTCCGCCGATAGGGAGGGCACGGAGTACGTGTGATCTCCGGTCACGTAGACACTGTGGAAGACGAGCTTGGCTGCGCTGTCCTGAGTTTGGTTGGCGAGGTCCTGCATAGTGATCACTTTGGGTACTACAGGGGTCGCTCTCGGTTCTAGGGTCTGCTGCCTCGTCAGCACGTACAGGTCGGAGGGTGTGCAGTGTGCCGGTATGGAGTTTTGTGGCAATGGAAACTCTTTGGTCCTGTAAACAATAAAATTTTATATTAGGATTTTAATACAAAAACAAAGTCATTCTACATCAGATAACTATATGTTGTTTATGGTCGATTATTATTAAACATTAAATTAATAGTAATTATTTTATTGTGGTAATTTATGTGGCAATGCTGTGTGGTAGCGGCTACGAATACTATCAACCCTTACTTTGCTCGTGGATGTCGTAAAAGACGATTAAGAGCCTTATAACGACCTGAGTCAACTACATCTGATGCCATTTGGTCAACAATTACATTCACAAGAAGGGTTGACGTCTGGCAGGCGGCCGGTCATAAAACTATTGCCCAATAACTTTTACATTATGTACTATGAAAGAAGAGTACATATTGTATCGACCACCAGTAATTGGGATAAGAGTAGGAGATTGAATGATGTATTGTGACAATTAACTAGTTTAATAAACTAACAAATCTATTAAGTTACAACCAAAACGGGCATCAACCAATCACCAGAAAATTATTTTCTTTTTAAAAACTACATCCCGCACTAAGTAAGTAATGTTTGTACCTTGTTTTAGTATTGTGACTCATACAAAGTCCTGTGCGGGAATTGATATCACAACATTTGACACTGTATGTCATTCTCAATTACAGAGATTTAGCATTCTATATTATTTATAAAAAAAATGTTTAAGAGTGAAATATAATCGTCATATGCGAGACTTGAATCCACATCTATTGTTAACGATAGTTGCAAAGTTGGAGTATTAAATCAGTATAATGTGTAACAAATGTCCGGTAGATGGCGCGAATCTCAAATAAATACGACAAAACAATACGAGCCACAAATTGTATGTCATACGACAACTTACACTTGTCTAAGTGGATGTACGATTGGAATGGATTTCTAATAATTTGAGTCCCACGTGCGACAATCATCAGTAAACAGTCAAGTACTCACTTGTTCAGTTGGCTGCTGCCGGCTGTGGGCTCCACTTTAACAGTGGGGTGGTGCTGTGGTGCGATGGCCTGGTACTGCACCGTAGATATGGTTGACCTTATTTTCTTCCTGCACGTCATCCCCACTATCGAGTCGGCGCAGGGATATACCTATATATATATTAATATTGCATTACTGACGGGAAGCCGGGGTGGTGGGATTCCAGATGTTGACTCAGTAATATAATTCAATCACCCCCTATGTTGTTCAACGGCTATCGTAAGAGATGATTAGGGGATATACTTGGATATGAGATCTATGCAAGCAGTGGCGGCTGGTGGGTTATCGAACTGGTGGTGCACTTTACTTGGTCACTAAGTATTAACATTAGAAATTGCAACAAAACAACATTTTACATAAAAATGTTATTTTTTTTTATTATTTGTATATATTTTTTAAATCTATACGACATTATATTTCACTTATAAAACTTCGCGTAAATGCTTTATTTTTCGATTTGCATTCTTGTTTTTAATTTAAAAAAGACTTTGGCGGTCCGGCCAATTTTATATCAATTTTAATTTGAAAATTTTTGTTATTGTATTTAATATAATCAATATTTATGCTCATTGTCACTCGCACCACACACAGTATAGAATTGAACCAAAACAAAAATAAAAAACAATTACTTAATATAGATAAACAATAACACAGGCACACAAAAATAAAGAAGTTCTCTGTACTTTTGACGAGACCCTTATATTTATATGTATTTTGACCCGCTGAATCCGAATATGAGGTCCATTTAACCAGTACACTCTCAAAATTTCGAGGAAACTTAAAAAAAACGAAAAAAATCGCCGTTTCCGGTGATGTAAAAATTTTTTTTGACCTAAACCAAGCATGATTTTTATGTATTTTGATCCGCTAAATACTTATCTGAAATTTATTTGGACCATTAGCCGTTTAAAGTCTAAGTAAATTTCAAAAACCCTCAGAAATTGAAAAAGCCAAAAATTCCAGATATTATGATAAAAAAAACTTTTGAGATAGATAAATCATGATTTTCATGTATGTTTATCTGCTACATATAAATATCGAACTTCGATGGCCCAGACATCTCTAAAAATATAAATAAATGGCAAAAAACCACTAAAAATAAAAAAAAAATCAAATTTGTGATAAAAAAATCAATTTTTAAATAAATGAAATTAAAAAGAAACATATTATCCACTCTCACTCACACTTATATATAAATAACAATTTTTTTGGCCTAAAAATTAAAAAAAATTCAGATCTTTAAAAAAAAATTTTATCACAATATCTGGAATTTTTGGCTTTTTTTTCACAACATCTAAGGGTTTTTTGAAATTTACTTACGACTTTAAACGGCTAATGGTGCAAATAAACTTCATATAAGTATTTAGCGGATCAAAATACATAAAAATCATGCTTGGTTTAGGTCAAAAATAATTTTTTACATCACCGGAAACGCCGATTTTCCTCATTTTTTTCGGTTTTTTAAAGTTTTCTCGAAATTTTGAGGGTGTACGGGTTAAATAGATCTCATATTCGGATTCAGCGGGTCAAAATACATAAAAATATATGGGTCTCGTCAAAAGTACAGAGAACTTTTTTTTTTGTGCGTCGGTGTAATTAACGCGTCATAGATACAGCAACACTGTAGTGGACTTCAAGGCCGCCGCTGGCGCCGCTGTTTGACGAAATGCACCGGTAGCCGGCGCACCATCGGGCGCTCGGTCCGCGTGTGGCGCTCGAGTGGCTCAGGCTCATTACTCGATACATTTCCATGTGCTATCTTTTGTTTCACGCGCCAGGCATATTAGCGCGTAACTCATACAAGTTATATTAGGAGTCTACGTTCACTCGTCGAAGCGCACGAAAATTTTTCTTTACAGGGAAAATAAGTCTTAATAGTTTAGCAAAGCGCTTAAATTGTTTCGTCATCATTGAACATATTATTTGTTTTCGTATGTTTAAAAAATAAATATTAATATGTTAATTTAAAAATAAAAATTAAGTAATATTTTGCATTTTTTAAATGCTTTGCATTGGCGGTTCAGCGCACGAGCGCACTTAAGGTACAGCCGCCACTGTATACAAGATAAGGAAAACTTGAATTAAAACTGTATATTAATGTCTGACTAGTGTACCACAGGTACAGGTACTGGAGGTCAATTTCCCCCTTATTATGTGGGAGGCTCGAGGCCAACAGTGGTTTATACAAGGTGGACATGTCAATATGACAATAAATGAAAGCACCGGCAATATTAGTGTATATGAGTATTTTGAAACTATCTAAAAAGTCCTCACATGCAAATTTAAAAAAGAATATTTTCTAACAAACTTTTTATCATAAATATTTAAACAAAATAGAACACCGTTTGTAAATACTAGTTCACTGACCTGTAATCCGACCGAATAGGTACCCTTTCATTTGCCGCATGCTTTAGGTATTTTTAATTGTCTTATCTAAGTCTGCTGACGCAGTTTATATGGATCTTATGGGTCAGGAATAAGGTATAATATGCATTAATTTGTATTGCGTTTGGCAAAGACTTTAAGTGGTAAACTATATGTAGGTACCTACCTTCATATTTGTTTATACCGATACGGCGCGAGAGGTCATTGATCTCTTGGTGATATCCTAATAATTTTAATTTTTAATACAGAGTGCAGAAAATGTTAATAATACAAAGTAATGTGCTGTGGCTAAACTATACGACATATTGTATTCAAAGTTTGTATACCGGCTGGGCAAGTCATCAGATATACTAAATTAAAATTATAGTCGTATGGTCGTCTTCACTTTGTATATAAACTGATGATGATGATATTAGAGCAAGTGCATGAATTTATATATCTTGGATGTGGATTTAGCCGAGATGGAAGGTACACCACTGATATAGAGCGAAGAGTGAATGCGGGAAATAGAGTGAACGGAGCGTTGGGGCAACTTCTCGGCAGCCACCACCTCAGCCAGAAGGCACGTGTAGCAATACATAACGCAGTGCTTGTCCCAACATTACTGTATGGAAGCGAGAGTTGGGTATGCAGAAAAGAGTATGAAAGTAAATTTAATGCGGTCGAAATGCGGAAAATCTGTGGAGTTAGGCTGACCGACCGCATTCGTAACGACGACGTAAGAGAGCGAGTAGGTATGAAAGAGAGTATTGGTGTAAAGATGCGAAAGGGAATGCTCCGATGGTTCGGACCTGTGGAAAGAATGCTGAACGAACGTCTGGTTAAGAAGATATACAATGCGAAAGTGGAAGGATGTGGGTACCGAGGGAGACCGAGACTCACCTACCTAGACCAGATCGGTCATGTACTGAAGGAAGGTGGAGTCAAGAGTCTCCGAAACCGGCGAGCGTGTATGAAGAGAATTATGAATGTTGAGGAAGCGAGTGAAGTATGCAGAGATAGAGTTCTCTGGCACTCTGTTCTCTCTGCCTACCCTGCAAGGGATATGGCGTGATGATATGTATGTATGTGTATGATGATATTAATTTGGACTCTTATATGATGTAGGATCAACAATACAAGTGTCTCCGTCCACCTCCTCGCTCCTACGGAAGTACTAAAAAGTCACTGAAGGTCATCATCGGGAGAACAAAAAATAATCCTGACATAACTAACATCACTAACTTTTTTTACCAACTGATGACTTTAGGGGGTAGGTGGGATTTTGGCATATACTATGGATGGTCACCGAGGGGGAACTGTAGGTAAAAAAATACAAAAATTGGCTCACATAGTTTAGGTATTTCCCGTAACTTACATTTGTACTATCAGCTAATTCCACGCCCGACTGCGTCAGCACACTCAATCTCATAGCTTGAAGCTGACTCTCGATCAGGTGCGGTGTAAATGTTTTTGTGTCCTGGAAAAATATATGATTTTTTTTATATAATTGCATAGATGAGAGATCTCTCTAAGTAGCTAGCGTTTAATGTGATTGTGCTCTGTCGAGCAAAACTTGAAATAAAATCTTATATCAACACATTTGACCAGACCAGGCCAAGCCAGATCGTGGACTGGAAGTGGCCAGATGGCCTAGCGTTGGGGTGTCGGGGATAGAATGTCAAATAGACGATCTCTCCACACCCCGTAAAAACGTAGAAGGGACCGCTGTGAATTTAGTGGGTAATTCAGTCCAGAAGTCAGCCGGCGAGTCCCACACACCCCCTCGTCTGTCACTGGTGGGGGATCGTGCGTAAATGCATTTCCACAGATTGAAAAAAAAAATTAAAAGGCCAAGCCAGACCTACTATACCAAATAGCAGTTCAATTTCCCTCCCATTGTATAGGAGACTCGAGCCCAACAGTGGGACATATGTGAGCTGATGATAATGAGAAGATTGTATACTTACCAAATGTACATCTTTGACCAAGTTGTGGAAATACTGCTTGTCAAATATGATATGTTCTTCAGAGACACGTCGACTTAGTAATTTGGCCAGGATGAGTCTCACAAACGCGGAGTACTTGGCGCGCTGATACATCTCTATGGCGCGCTTCGATCGATGCTCACATATGTAGCACACCACCTGGGGCTGACATATTGTAACACAAGATAAATCACACATAGGGTCATCTTAAATCATAATGTAAAGGAAACAAATAAATCTAGTAGGGGGGCGTTCGTGAGAGTGACGCCCTGGCAGCAGGCTGGTGAGGCGATGGGGGATAGTACTCGAAAGGGTAACCCATCGATGACATCCCAACGATGGTCAAGGATTTCAAGATAGCAGTAGGAGTGACCAGCCCAAGAGGAAGTTTGAAAGTTGCGCCCGTGACGGAAAAGTTAAGGAGTGAAAGGTTGACATGGTATGGACATGTGATGAGAAGGGATGAAAGTAATGTTGTGAGGAAAGCTTTAAGTATGAATGTTGAAGGCTTAAGGGGTAAGGGAAGACCGAAGAAAAGATGGATGGACTGCGTGAAACATGATATAGATAGACAAGGAGTGACCACAGACATGACGTCTAATAGATTTGTATGGAAGGAGCAGACATATTGCGTCGACCCCAAATAGATTGGGATAAGAGCAAGTTGATGATGATGAGTAGGAGTGACCAGCCCAATGACGATGGGGAGTGGATACAGTAGATTATGGGGCCATGCGCTGCCCTTCTGTCGCCTCAGACTGAAAGGGTGACACTGTTGACAGTTCACTGTCTACAGACACGGGCCGATTTGTCCTGGGTACCCACTGTCATTTCCGTGTGGTGACGGAGTAAGAATACTATTCACCACCCCATATCTTACCCGTGGGTGATCATACGCAATGACTAAGGGATATAAAACATATATAACATCTATGGGAGAGAAGAAAAACTCGAAACAAAACCCTATACCAACACGTCTGACCAGCGCGGTATAGTAGGTCAATTCCCCGCCCATTGTGTAGGAGGATCGAGCCCAACAGTGGGACATATATGAGCTGAGATGATGATGATCATAAATCGGGATTAATAGAAATAAGCAGATCTAGCTCGCTGAATAATATTCAGAGTGTAATTATCTAACAAAATACTGTCTGCAAGAGACTTAGTTTTACCTTGCTGGTCTTATCTAAAGCAAGGACACTAGAGCTGTAGTCTCGGAGTCGTTAGGTCTCCGAGCATATATATAGGTAGTAAGTTTATGCCAAAATTATGATAGTCGACTCACCGTTGACCCTATTCGTACTTTAGTGGTTTCTAGATACAGTCTGAAGTAATGTGGTTCAACCAGACGTCGTTCGTCCGACGTGTGAAAGCACAACGAACAATAGTCTAAGCCATCGCGTAATATTTTTGTAAAAATGCATTTCAACAGTGTTGCGTCGCTTGCAGTGGTCATTTTTGTTGTTGTATATATATAATTTAAATTATATTTATGATGTTATTAAGTGTTTGACTACATTAACTTTTTGTTAAAAAGTTATCAAGTTACATTTAATGCAGTGTTTAAAGTTCTGAGCGTGTACTGACTTCATAAGTTCTTTCTCTTGTGTCGTAACAGAAGCTAGATTAACAAATGCAAAGTTGTCAATATATAGCTTGGTTTATATATTTTAATATTTAGCACGATAATCACTTAATAAAAATGAAAATATTGATAATAATTATAATTAAAGCAAATAATACACCTTCACAGCAGTGAAAATATGACAACTATGACAGTTATGCGGAAGGGAGGGAACAGTATTGAGTATCATATCGAAAAACTAAATGAAATCGACTAATACTTCTCGATAATAGTATAAATTTAGTTTAAACTCTTTTAACAATCATCATTCTCATCTGAAACTACTCCATCGTAGGAGGAGAACTGACTTATTACTACGCACTGTTCGACTGTATGAGTTTTATTTCCAGTGTCCTTTTACTTTCAATGTTACCTATCCGTTAGCGTCTCTTAGTCATCATACGAAACTTACAATATCTTTACATTTAAGCAAATTTAAAAAATGCGGTTGATAATAATAACGTATATGTGTTTTATTAGCAATTTTTGTTGTGACAGTGTTTCAATTAAATTAATCTGATCTGAATCAGATTGTTAAATTGAGATGTCTGACGTTTTTCCGTAAACACAATATCACGCATTAAAATCCTGAAGAAATCCTTTTATCGTGGATAACTTTACAAAGATACAATGTATGGATACAAAGTACACCTACCCTCAGAAAACATTTATAAATCATACAAAGAATTGTTCTGAACGATGATTAAACCCAAAACTCGATTCAAAAGATCGATACTTAGAATAATTTGTTATTTACGCAATTAAAATACTATCTTAACATTGCAAAAAAAAAACTTATAGAGTGACATTTCATGGCTAAAATTAAAATGAGACTATAATTAGCATTAATAAAACTTAATTCAACTAGTTTTGTCAAGGTTATAAAAGTAGCTCCATTGCACAGTGTAGTGTATAATATTATAATTATAGATCCAGCTTCTAACATAGTTATACCACTATTCGCTACGACCGACAACGCAGAAGTATCTCGCGACAAGTCTCTACCGAGCTCTCATTTACAAATTATATTAATTATGCATATCCTACACACAACTCGCCTTCAAATCTACTTGGGAGTTTTTCCAAATTGGCGGACTGGATAGAATTGTATCTCATTGCTGTAAATATGGCTAAAGCTTTTATGAAAACCTCAAGTAATATTATTGCTATTTGTAGTTAGTAACGTGGTAGCCGTCACATGAAATTCAATAATACATACATACCTATCATCACGCCATATCCCTTGCAGGGTAGGCAGAGAGAACAGAGTGCCAGAGAACTCTATCCTTGCATACTTCACTCGCTTCTTCAACATTCATAATTCTCTTCATACACGCTCGCCAGTTTCGGAGACTTTTGACTCCACCTTCCTTCAGTACGTGACCAAACTGGTCTAGGTAGGTGAGTCTCGGTCTCCCCCGGTACTTACATCCTTCCACTTTCGCATTGTATATCTTCATAACCAGACGTTCGTTCGGCATTCTTTCCACATGTCCGAACCATCGCAGCAAATAAATAATAATAGTGTAAAATAAAAAATATAATATAGAAATAATATATATAGAAAATAAGAAATTCAATAATAGTGTAAAATATTGATATTATTAATTGTAAACAATTTAAATAAAAACAAAATTTTAAATATATTTCACAACTCGGTACATGTATCGATATTCAAATCGATACTTTCTTTATGTTGCAATTCTACGTTTTATGTTGTCTATCAACAGATAATAATACTAACAATAGTCAGTTTTTGGAACGAAGTTCCTTATCGCGCGTTGCGAAAGGGGGCTAGACGGGAAACATTAAGACCAAAAGTTGTCACGACACAACCAAGTTGTAACGACTCAACATAAAACAAAGTCGCTTTCTCTGTCCCTATATCCCTATTTATGCTTAAATCTTTAAAACTACGCAACAGATATTGATGCGGTTTTTTTTTATAGATAGAGTGATTCAAGAGGAAGGTTTATATGTATAATATATGTATAATGCAGTAGAGAAACACTGATAATTTTAGAGGTTTCTAATGTGATGTCGTAAATAAACACATTATTTTGCGCTTACATTGCAAACGCTGGCTGAACCCTACGAAATAGATCAAAATAAAGTACTACAGTATTATACAACTTAGAAAGGCCTACAAAAAAGTCCGCGATGGTATATGTCTATCTCTTAAGGATAACATACTATATCCATTTTAATACTTTATAAAATGCCTATTATAAAACGTTAATTTAAAAGCTATTTACACAAATACTGTATTAATCCTTATCATTTTAAATACATTAGTTGGCTTGACCGTTTCATGAAGATAATTTTTTTCCTTCAGACCATGCAAATTAAATCAATACCTTAAGAGATATAGCAAAATCAAAATAATGCGCAACGAAATTAATTTCATGTCGGCGCGCGGCCGGCTCGCGTTCGAGCTCGGGGCCCAAAAGTTTTGGTAGTCTAATGGAATTGTATATCCTTAATAGGATAATTCCTATCCTATTAATCCTATTAATATTATAAACGTGAAAGTTTGTAATAATGTATGGATGTGAACATGTTTGTTGCTCTTTCACGTAAAAACTACCGAATGGATTTTGATGAAACTTTATAGTAATATAGCTTGCGCATCAGAATAACACATAGGCAATAATTTATAAAGATATTTTGCAAATTGGCTAAAATATAACGATAAAAATCGCTTAAGACAGAAAAAATTATATAATTAAAATAGGACTTTCACATCTCTCGTTTTTATTTTTCTTACTTTATGGTGCAAAAACCATTAAATGAAATCTCCTTAGTAATGATAATAATTTAAATTAAATGATTTATGAGTTCCCATAATTTTTTACGACACCCGCGAGAAACCCGCGAGAGCTGTCGCGTGCGTTCACCTCTGTCAATAAGAGAGATGCAATGGAAGCTGTCAAAAACCATACATTTTCCCCGTTTTTGCGACATTTCTCATTGATGCTTAGCTTTTATTGGTATTAGCGTTATTTTATATAACCTAAAGCCTTTCTCGATAAATAGGCTATGCAACACTAAAGAAGAATTATTCAATTCGAACTAGTGGTTCATGAGATTAGCGCGCACAAACAAACAATATTAAGAATAGAGTATAGAGATAGTCAACAAAGTTTGTAATGTCTATCCCCCATATTCTATGTCTCTGTCTCTATGGTCTAAGTGATATCTGTCTCATAATATTCAATTATGAGTAGGGATGTTAGTTAAGTTTCCCGTGGGGGAGAATTCTTTGTATGATCCACTATTAGTATTTGTAAATGACAGATTTGTTTATAAAAACCCGATTACGAAGAGAAAAATGATGTCACAAGTGGGATTCGAACCCACACCTATTGGGAGTCCGGCCCAATCGTGCTGCCACTTACAGGTGTGGGTTCGAATTCCACTTGTGACATCATTTTTCGCTTCGTAGTCGGGTTTTTATGAATAATTAAGCATTTTAAATTCTAAATTTCAGTAATTTGAATGACACGATTTGTGTCCATTAGTTAACAATCTCCGGGCCGGCAACTGATGTCGAGGAAGCTGTGCCAGTCGTCGGTCACGGTGAAAGGGAACACGGTGGTCTATAGGGCTCCACGTCACTGGAGGGAATGGGCGGGTCGGGTCTAGACCATAGCCAGCCAAAAAAACCTGTTATCAGTTTGTAAAAGCCTCTATGTGCGTTAGGAATATAAATTGTTTGTTTTCTTTATCCTTTTGTAAGTCTTAATAATCAGTAAGGGAGAGCGGGCGTACGAACTCTAGGTACTGGCGATAATTATAGTAACAATTTAGATCACGAATATGTGGCGATCGTACCAATATTTACAGGCAAAGCTTAAAATTACGAGTTATTTTTTTTTTTTTTCAAATAAAAACTCAACTAATATTGCGCCCTTAAATAAGCCTTTAGTAGACAGATACATACTTTAATCTCACAAAGTGTAACCTTAAGTAATAGCTAGGCCTTAATAGTAAACTGACTCAAAACGTAATGAGCCCCGAAAAATAAAATAACGTTCAATGATAAATTCTCTCCGTGTTCTTCTTTCCGTGTGGTGACGGAGTAAGAATACAATTCACCACACACACAAGACAAGGGGTGTCTTACCCGTGGGTGATCGTAAGAGATGACTAAGGGATATAAAACGCATATAACATCTATGCAAGAGAAGGAAAACTCGAAACAAAACCCTATACCAACACGTCTGACCAGCGTGGTATATATAGTAGGTCAACTTCCCTCCCATTACGGAGGAGGCCCGAGCCCAACAGTGGGACATATATGGGCTGTGATGATGATGAATGATAAATTATCTTAAAACTGAATGTTTCATGTAATATATTAGTAAAATATGTATTAAACTGACCTACAATTTAATCTGTCAATATAAGACAACTGTATTGGATGCAACTTGACTTTCAAGTTTTTTTTTAAAGGACACCACCCTGCACTAAGGAAATAAACCTTGTGTTGCAGAGGACTTTACAAACCTGCAATTAACGCAGACAAATTACACCCAGACTCAGAACAACACTTTGTAGATCGCACAAAGTATTGTCCTGCTTGGGAATCGAACCCACGGCACTGGCACGGAAGTTCGGTGTCTTAACCACTACGCCATCTGTGCAGTCTGATTGAGTCATCGTATAATAAAACAATAATAATCTAATTCCCCAAGTACCGGAC
This sequence comes from Lymantria monacha, assembly GCA_905163515.2. Taxonomy (NCBI): domain Eukaryota; kingdom Metazoa; phylum Arthropoda; class Insecta; order Lepidoptera; family Erebidae; genus Lymantria; species Lymantria monacha. Next base: position 184,282 of record LR991108.1, on the reverse strand, counting down.
ACAAACTAACATGAGTCTCTGTTTGATAAAAACAGCATGAAATAGCCCATAAAAATGAAAGAGACTGATATATCGTGGTGGCGGTAAAAATGCATAATTTCACTATATTTTAAAGGGTAGATTTATTTATTTCATTTATTCATATATATATATATATTCATTAGATACACCTAAAGAAGCCTGTATCTGTACGTAACTCAATTCTGCCCTATCTACTAATGGGTCACTATTCCATTAAGCATTCGATATGTCCTTCATTGGATATCGGTATAATGATAAAAAAAAAGTCCTCTGGGATACAAAGATTTGTTCCTTAATCCGATGTTCTAACAATAAAAAAAAATGCTTCTTATAAAATAATTATTTATATTTACATACATACATACATAGCTTCACGCCTGTTTCCCAGAGGGGTAGGCAGAGACTACGGATTGCCACAAACCACGATCCTGGCATACTTCCATCGCTTCATTCACACTCATAACAGTCTTCATGCATACTCTACGATTACGCATGCTCTTAATATGACCTCTCGTCAATACATCGCTAATTTGATCCAGAAAATTATGACGAGGTCTTCCCCTTGTATTCGTCCCACTCACGCTTGCTTTATATATTTTCTTCGTCAACCTCTCTTCACTCATTCTTTCTAAGTGTCCAAACCACCTCAGCATACCTACTCTTTTTGATCTTTCTCACTACGTCTTCATTCACACCACAGCGCTCTCTTATAACTCGCTCTCTTATTTATATTTGCTATGAAATATGGTATTTATTTTATTATTATATTACGGTTATTATGTGAGGAAATGGTGTACGATATTAGTAAATCATTAGTACCTATGCAAGCGAAGTCAGGGCGGTGCGTTAGTTAATAAAAACTAAATTGAACATAATCTATGGCGGGGACCACGCGTTAACCGCGAAACGCATTGTCCTTTTATTTGCAGTTTTGATAACTTATAATCACTACTATTTCTCTATACATAAAGTTCAAAATAAATTGTACAGCGGTAATTTACAGATGGTTTAAGTTTTAGATTTGGTGCAGTACCGCGTACGAGGTCCTTGCCGACATGTTAGCGCTTTCGGCGCTATATCAAGCGCTTTGAAACACATTAAATATTTTTTATCAAAAACATCACGGTTTTAAATGTTGTTTTTGAAGTGAAACTTCTTTGCGCGCATGGGAGTAAATTTTTTACAGATGAAACGCAACACGAAGATGTGTGACTTTTTGTTCAAGAAAAGGGAAAGACGATTGAGAGAGAGTGAGAAAGGGCGAACATAGTATGAAGCACATAGCCGTGGAGCGAAAGTAGGAAGCAAGCGAGTGAGAAACATCGAGAGAGAGTGACATAGAGCGAACTTCACATCACGCAGATAGCCGTGGAGCGAAAGCAGAGAGAGAGTAAGTGAGAGAGCGAGAGCGAAAGAGAAGGGGAGATTGAGAAAAGGTACACGCTATTAGTTGATGTATGTAAACGAGATTAAAAATTTGTTTGCCAAAGAAGTTTCACTTCTGACATGTGTACTTTGTACGCACGCACTTTTAATTTTTTTAATTATTGAACTTATTAATCCAGATTTATTTTTGAAGAAAATCGAGCAAGTTAAAGACAAGAAAATAAATGTATGATAAGCGAAGGTACACCTTCGCTAATTTGCATCATAAATTTAGCTGAGAGTTCACCAGGGGATATCGCTGCAGTACTTTTCTCGGATGGAAAAATACCAATTACGATCGTGAATCCGCCTACCAAGTGTGATGATTATGACACGATCCCTCTCCTGGAGGACTGGAGGACGAAGTCCAAGAGCGGACTTTGATAGACTGATGATGATAGTGGAAATATTACATTCATTATCTTTGTAGGAATAAAGAAAAAAAGGTTGAAGGTTATTTTAGATCCTGTCTGCTATAGCAAGGGTTTTTCTTTGGTATTAAACAATGTCTCAATCGACTGCATAGATGACGTAATAGTTAAGATACCGATTTGCCGTGACAGTTCTGTGGGTTCGATTCCCACACAGGACAATACTTTGTGGCATCCACAAATTGTTGTTCTCAGTCTGAGTGTAATTTGTCTGCGTTAATTACATGTTTATAAAGTACCCCGCAATACAAGAATTATTTACTTAGTGCGGGGTGATGTGTTTAAAAAAATGTATGTGTAGAAGAAGGAATCAGACACGAGGAATATAAATGCGGAAATAAAGTTGCAATTGACCGTACTGCAAGTAATCACGATTACCTTCACACCTATACACCAATCACAACTCACACCTTAAGTGAACTCACAGGACAGCCCCAGGCAATCGCCTTTGTACAAACAACTATATGGTATGGATAGATGACACAGGATAGGCTTGCCCGTGCGACCACGGGACAAGACCACAACCAGCGCCACCCATTTACCTGCTCGTGGATTCCTCAGCCAAATCACCTAAGGGTTCATTAAGAGAACGAGCAACAGCTCTTCTCCGGAGAACGTACAGCATCTACCGCTACCGCCAGTCCACCTGCCAAGCGCAGCAACCATGACACCACTCTCTCACAAGTGACAACATGAGAGAGGTCCACCAAACTAACGTAAGTGAATATACGATATGCGACCAGTGCACCGCGCCACTCGCGGGCTCTGACTGCCGAACGGACATCACTCGTTTAGTTTTATTCATCTCTTAAACAAGTTTGTGCTATATATTTTAGGTGGCGCGATTAGTGAATACTTCATTAACATGTTTCCGCTTAGCACGTATGATAACCGGAAGTACCGTCATATGCTTATAGTCAGATATTATTCCTGATCAATATTAATCTACTTTGACACATTCAATTTACTTAAACATAATCATACCACTTAAGGGAAGATACTTACTACGTGACTTAATTTGAAATAAAACTACTTTTACGGATTCTATCGCTTTTGTATTTGATTTATAATTTCCCGACGTTTCGAACACTTTACAGTGATCATGGTCACGGGAGGAATGATCACTGTAAAGTGTTCGAAACGTCGGGAAATTATAAATCAAATACAAACGCGATAGAATCCGTAAAAGTATTATAGTTTTATTTCAAATGTGTAATACTCGCGTAAACATTAGAAGTCATTACGTGACTTCAATTTTTTACAATTTTTTTTTCACCAGTGTCCATTACATCAAAGAAATATATTCGTCTGAGCTTTTATACGTCCCAATGTCGGGGTCCTCCACAGTGGGAGAGACAATGACTTACTATACTCCGCTGCTGCCTGGTCGGGTGATTTGGTGTATAAAAAATATATTAATGAACTTCTATCAAAGTTATGTAATTTGAAAATTTATTATTAAAAATAGCGTATTCACTAAATCACATATAATTCAGCGCTTAAAACATCACTGTTGGCGCTGAGTTGGATTTTGTATTTGGCAGAACGTACTACACACGTACCTACATACCCAGTATGTATAAACGCGGGAAACAGATAAGACGTTATAATTAACGCAATAACTAAACGCGATATATTTAATCTGTGGTGATTTTAAATAATTTAAATATCAAACTATTTATGTTTATATATTTTTAAAGCTACGGAATATATATTAGACAGTCAATATATTTTTAATTGTTTTGATTAGTCAAGTTTAATTAGTCAAAGTAAGGCAATTGGCCTACTTTATCACAATATTTAGTCAGATGATAAAATATTTTCTTTTAAGTTTTCCTTTTGTTGCAGTTATTTCATCTGCAGGCTCTATTGCCTCAGTCACGAACCTAGTTTTTACGACACTCGTGGGATTAAATAGAGCGGTGACGTTATGTATTTTTAATACGATTTTCTTTTATAAATACAGCACATTTTTAGACATATTAAAAATATTATAATTTTAATATGTCCAAAATAATTATTTGAAAGGCTTTTATTATTAAGTCATTAAATATTTCTGTGTTTTGTTAATAGAATAATATAATTTATTGCCGTATTTTAGCAGCGGGTGTCTTATAAGACGACTAAATGTAATAATATGCACAAAATAACTATACAAGAAAAAGAAACTTTATACCAGCCCGTCCAACCAGCGCTGTACATTAGATATATTTGTCTCCCATTAATACGAGCCGTTAATATCTCAAGAACAAATTAAACTTCAGTCCTCCCAAACCATTCACGTTAGAAATTGTTCAAAATGTCGGACAATTAAAACAAAACATACAATTACGATGAAATTCGTTAAAAATAGTGTTTATTATAAAATCATTTTAAATTTATATCAGTTATTTAAATATTATTATAATCTGTATCTTTTTATAGAGACCTGCTAGTACGAAAGTCTTGCTATTTGTCACACGAAAGGCTTATCAAAGTTATTTCTTTAAATAAGATAATTAAATAATTGCCTATACGTTTTAAACTATTACGTTGAATAGAATTCAGCTTCAATAATAATCATTAAAGAAAAATCGTAGCCGTTTACTAAAGAAGTATAAAAAATAAAATTAAACTAGTTGTAAATGCAGTTAAAGTTATTTCGTAGTTGAGAGCTTTCAGCGAGCGCCCATAGTCCGGGTTAAGCTGTGAAAGACATCTCGGGGTAACAGCTAAAAGTCACGCTAAAAAAAAAAGACATGTTAGAAATGAAACTATAACAATAGAGAATTCACTGTAACTAAAGAGCAACTAAAGGGAACTGTCGAGTAGAGCGCCCGGCGTGTGTATAATCACACCAACAAATTCGATACACATTTGTAACCTTCAAAACTTAAAAACTACATACATACATACATAGCTTCACGCCTGTTTCCCAGAGGGGTAGGCAGAGACTACGGATTGCCACAAACCACGATCCTGGCATACTTCCATCGCTTCATTCACACTCATAATAGTCTTCATGCATACTCTACGATTACGCATGCTCTTAATATGACCTCTCGTCAATACATCGCCAATTTGATCCAGAAAATTATGACGAGGCCTTCCCCTTGTATTCGTCCCACTCACGCTTGCTTTATATATTTTCTTCGTCAACCTCTCTTCACTCATTCTTTCTAAGTGTCCAAACCACCTCAGCATACTCTTTTTGATCTTTGTCACTACTTCTTCATTCACACCACAGCGCTCTCTTATAACATTATTCCTAATTTTATCTTTCATACTTACACCACACATACTACGAAGAGCTCTCATCTCTACAGCATTTATTCTACTTTCATGTCTTCTCTGCCAAATCCAACTTTCACTACCATACATGAGGGTAGGTAAGGGAGTATTTCCCTTATGCACAGCTAGACGTGCCTTTTTGGACACATTTCTGCTTCTCATAAAGGTGTACAGTGCCCCATTCATCCTATTACCAGCATTTACTCTTCTTTTAACATCATTATCATTTTTACCATCTCGAGTAAATAATACACCCAAATACAAAAATTCTTTCACCTGTTCCAATTCCTCACCATTTATACTAATTTTACATTCCGTCATACATTTATCCTTTTCAAAAACCATTATTTTATTATTTTCGTCTTACGTACATTTACTTTCATGCCTTTTCTTTCAAAAGCTTCATGCATAGTAGTTACCATCGCCTGTAAATCCTCAGCCGACGATGCAAGTAATGCCTGATCATCGGCATAAAGAAGACATTTGATAAGTAACTCATTCATTCTTAAACCACAATCATTATCTTTCAGATCTTTCAGACAACTATCCATGAATAGGTTAAACAGCCACGGTGATGCTACACATCCCTGTTTAACACCTTTATCAATATTAAACCATTCCGTGTAGGATCCGTTTATTCTTACGCACGCCCTGGAGTCCTTATAAAAGGATTTCAGAGCGTGAATAAGATGGCTGTCCACCCCATACATAGACAGTACCGACCACAGTTCATTCCTCCTCACTTTGTCATAAGCCTTCTCCAAATCAATAAATGCGCAAAAGATTTTCTGACCTTTAGCCAAAAATTTATGCGTCATGCATGTTAAGGAGAAGACTTGATCCGTACAACCCATACCTTTTCGAAAACCCGCTTGTGCATCCCATATTTTCTTGTCAGTTACTTTCACTACTCTTTCAATCAATACTTTCGCATACAGTTTGCCGATAATGCTAAGGAGGCTTATGCCCCTGTAGTTTGCACAATCTTGCTGGGAACCTTTCCCTTTGTACAGAGGTACAATAACTGCCTTACACCAGTCGTCAGGTACTTGGCCATTAGTCCAACAGAGATTGAAGAGCTGGTATAGCATGTTAGCTATGATATCTTGTCCAGCCGTCAGCATTTCAACTGTAATCCTATCGTATCCTGCAGATTTACCCACTTTCATACCTTTCAGTGCGTTCATAATTTCCACCATAGTTATACCTTCTCTATCCTCAAGATCTCTTTCACTCTCAGATGACAGGTCTTGTGACTCTTCTCTTTCAAATAAGCTTTCAAAGTATTCCTTCCATCTCTTTAGTACACATTCTTCTCAATTCACTATCCTTCCATACTTATCCATGATCGAGGCAAGCTCTGTACTTTGAGCTTTACCTCGAGCTGATCTTATCGACTTCCAGAAAATCTTTAAGTTGGATTGATAATCCTGCGATAATCTTCTATCATACTCGTCTTTTTGATCCTCTTTCTTTCTTCTGACAATTTCTTTCACTACTCTTTTTCTTCTCTTGTACTCTTCTTTAGCTATATCTATATCATCATTCGTTGCCTTTTCCATTCTCTCATTGGCTCTGATAGCGAGCCAATCTATCCAGGCTTTCTTCTTCTCACAAACTGCACTCTGCACATCTTTATCCCACCATATATTCTTCATCTCATTTACTTTCCTTCTTCTGGTCACGCCACATATTTCTATAGCAGTATTTATCACATTCTCTTTAAAAGTCTTCCATAATTCTTCCATATCACTAATATTAACCCAATCATACAACTTTTCTGTCAGTTTACTATCGGACTGATGACTGATGACGTCATCAAGGTCGCAGGAAACCGTTGAATGCAGCTGGCACAGGACCATTACAGATGGCATTCTCGTGGGGAGGCCTATGTCCAACAGTGGACGTTTACGGGCTGATGGATGGATGGATTACTTTTGTACTTCTCTCTAACAATCTCATCTTGCAAATTTTCTACTTTTATTCTTTCTAGTACACTTGTCGGGTTATGTATCCGGTTTCGCCACATTTTTATGAGACCACTTATTCTAGTCATTACTAGAAAGTGGTCTGTATGGATACCAACACCGCGATACACCCTGGTGTCTAGAACTTTGGTTCTAAGTCTTTCATCTACTATTATAAAGTCAATCATACTCTTTCTTACATTCTTTGCTTCACGTGTATACATATGGATCTTTTTGTGTTCAAACATAGTATTTGTAATACAAAGATTCCATTCCAAGCACACCTCTAGTAAACTTTGACCATTTTCATTAACACTTTCATCACCAAACCTTCCTAAAACCTTTTCAAATCCTTTTCGACCTATTCTTACCCATCCATTAAAATCACCTAGCAAAATCAACCTTTCATTCAACTGACATAATCTCAAAACATCTGTTAGTTTTTCCCAAAATTTCTCTCTCGCATCCTGTTCAGATTTATTTTTGGTCAAATACTGGAGCATATACTCCTACAACAAAAATACGGGTCAGAACCACTTTCATTCTTAACCATACTAATCTAGCATTCACACAATCATACTCTTTCTACCCTGGCAGGCTCTAGTAGTCATTGATACTCCAGACCAGTATGCCGTGTAAGGTCCATGACTTAAAAACTATTCAACATAAACGCAAAAAAAATCTATTCAAATCAAATGTTGAGTTTTAATTGATCATAATTTATTTAGTTTTATGTAAATAATTAGATTAATCGATCCGTGTGGTGACGGAGTAAGAATACAATTCACCACCCTTTATCTTACCCGTGGGTGATCGTACGAGACGACTAAGGGATATAAAACGCATATAACATCTATGCGAGAGAAGGAAAACTCAGTATAAACCGCTATACCAACACGTCTGACCAGCGCGGTATTGTAGGTCAATATCTCTCCCCTCACGGAAGAGGCTCGAGCCCAGCAGTGGGATATATATGAGCTTAGATAAAGATGAATATATGTTTAAACATTCTAAATTTTTACAGTAAAAAAATAAATAATAAATTATGTTCTAATTTTACCTAAGAAATTTAAGGATTGTCAATAGAACTTTACAGCCATTTAGATATCAAATCATTTGTCAGTGAATTCGATGAATATAATAATTTTATTATAATATTGAACTTGGCGTCCATTTTGAGATTTATATCTTTGGCTCGCTTATGTTTTATATAAAATAGTTTTGTTATAAATTGTTAGAATATTATAAAGGCAATGTACGGCGTGGTCCTCGGACATAAGGGCGGCAGGAGCAAGCCCAAACACCGCGCTCAGGTCAGTATAATATATTAAATATATATTTTAAATAATTATACGAAGAGAAAGAAACAATTTTTATTTCTGCTGTCGTAACTACCGGTAGTTCAGAAATATTTTTGTAGTGAAAAGTTCTTTTGGCGCACCGCACACAGATTTAATCGTAGGCTGTAAGTGAGACTGATCCGTCACGGTCTGAGGTGAAAGGCTGGATCGGGTGAACTCGGGACCGCCGAGTGTACCCGAGCGAGATAGATACAGTCAGCTGCTCTTCACTGCTGTGTCGCTGTGTTCACTATATTCAATTTATATGTAATAATTGTCATCATTAATTATTTTCAATTATTCAATAATTTCTAATAGTTATTTTTTGATGGCACGTACTCCCTGGGGCACGTTTTTTATTTTTTTTTGTATTTGTTTGTTTTTATAGGTTTAAGTTCTTCTGTCGGCAGTCCTGGTAACTGCTTTGTGTTATTTTTTTTAAATCCGCTTTTGTTTGCGCAACTTTTTATAACGGATATTTTTAACGGAATTTTACGAAGTTTAAGGGACGAATGAAGTTCGAATAACATCATTCAATTAAAACGAATTCATTGTTATAAATGTTTGAATGTGAGTCAATATTGACAAACTATTTTTCAAGACCAAGGGTTTGGTTGGACATTTGTTATATTGACGCCGCTGCCTACCAACTGAAACACACCCAGAAAATCATTACTCAGACGTCGATATTCTGCTCAGTGTGGTACTACCCCGGACGGACCGGCCCGCGGCTGTACACAGGGAACTGTCCACGTGGTCTAACCAGTATTAAACAAATTACCAATATTTAATTTTGAATATAAATCATATTAAAAATTATATTTAGAAAATATTTGTTTTTTCATTGCATTGACACTTTTGTTTCCGCAACCGTTGTCGATTTTGTTTCCGTTAAAATTTACTTTTCACATCCGTTTCCGTTATAACATTTCCGTTGCATTATTTATATATATAAATATTAACGGTAATTCAATAGAACGATACAGTTGTGGAGTGTGGCGAGTGTGGGGTGGTCGCAGCTAGCGACCTCTATTGACATGTCAAGTGTTCGGTTCCCGGGCAGAATATGTTAGTGGGGTAACTGTTTAACACCCACCAACTCGCAGAGTTCACTCTTAGTATCAGAGTCAGGTTTATATGTGAATAAATAAATGTTTGATGAAACTTCCTCAGATAATTTTATTCACACGTTTACCAAACAAGAAAACAATAGAGCATTCCAAAATCAAATACAATATACAACGCTGCACAGATGGCGCAGTGGTTAACATACCGACTGGGGGGGGGGCACACTTAAAACATTACTTATTTTTACTGACCGTCGCGCCGCCTACAGATTGTTTGTACAAACCTAACTGCTGCCATTTTGTCCTGTATGTCAAACGCAGTGATGCCAATTTAGCATATTTTATGCTAAATTTAGCATATTTTCATGTTGCTTAGCAAACTTTTTTGTTGTTTAGCATATAGCATATTTTTTAGCATATTCAAAAATTACATAAATGAGTACATTTGTAGGTTTTTATATAAAAAGCTATACAGTTATTATATACATTTATATCCTTTTCTCTTTGTATTTCGCACGGTAGGTTTCGATATCCTTCCGTTACGACGTACTCGTAAGTGTGCCTCATGCTTACATCATTACTCATTATTGAATAATATAATCGAAAATTCAAATGCACTATCTCGCTGTTCGTTATTACCACCGAATCAATACACATGGCTTCATTCGCACTGCCTGCTCGCTGCCCACAGGTGCGACCGTGTATTGTACAATATGCACCTACCAGTCAGTTACCACCAAGTTATTGCACTGCTCAACTCATTGATTGCTCAGTATCTGGCGGTTGATATATTTTTCACCAAAATCGTTTTTTTTAAATTGTGTATTTCGCACTCTTCACACCACTCCGTCCGGGGCGACAGAGGCGCGTAAGCACGCACACCCGTAACCCACCCATGACACCATGACCACCGGAGCAAAGTGACTTGACGTCAGTGGCCGGCCCGACGGAATACCCTCTGAGGAGTATCCTCTTCGGACTAATTCCCCGATCCAGTCACCCGCGTTTAAAATTGTGTTAGCAGAAAAAATTAAGAAAAAATCTTAGCACATTTTTTTAGCATTTTTATAAAGCACTTGGCATAATTTTAACACCATTTTAGCATATTCTTCATTGGTCTTGTTGGCAACACTAGTCAAACGTTTGACAACTGAGAATTGTTATTTTTTGTTCCTAGCGTAGGTACTTATTGTCATCGATCTATTTACGGTTATTGATGTATTTTCTGAAAATTATCTCAATTTTCATTGTTAAGCTGATATTATTATTGCTTCGTTATCAGCTGATATGTTTTTTTTATATTTCAGGGTAGCTTTCATAGTAAAATAAAATTCTATATAACTATACATACACATGTAGATATGTATATATATCACTTCAACTTTAGTTCACCGCGTAAACTCTGGGTGGCAGCACCTTCCATACATGCATATTTTATCATGGAGTTGCCACTCTTTTTCAGTTTAATAACTTTACTCTTTGCATACCGACCTTCCGTGCCAGTGCCGCGGGCTCGATTCCCACGCAGGACATTACTTTGTGCGACCCACAAACTGTTGTTCCGTAGTCTGGATGTAATCTGTGTGCGTTAATTATATATTTGTAAAGTCACAACACAATACAAGGATTGTTTACTTCGTGCTGGATGTTTTTTTTAAAAAGTAACAAATTTTGATTTTTTTATTGGAACGAAGTTCCTTATCGCGCGTTGCGAAAGGGGGCTAGACGGAAAAAATTACTACCGACACACCAAAGTTGTAACGACACAACATAAAACAAAGTCGCTTTCTCTGTCCCTATATCCCTATTTATGCTTAAATCTTTAAAACTACGCAACGGATATTGATGCGGTTTTTTTATAGATACAGTGATTTAAGAGGAAGGTTTATATGTATAATATATGTATAATGTAGTAGAGAAACACTGATAATTTTAGAGGTTTCTAATGTGATGTCGTAAATAAACACATTATTTTGCGCTTACATTGCAAACGCTGGCTGAACCCTACGAAATAGATCAAAATAAAGTACTACAGTATTATACAGCTTAAAAAGGCCTACAAAAAAAAAGTCCGCGATGGTATATATCTATCTCTTAAGGATAACATACGATATCCATTTTAATTCTTTAAAAAATGTTCTATTATAAAACGGTAATTGAAAAGCTATTTCCACAAATACTGTATTAATCCTTATCATTTTAAATACATTAGATGGCTTGAGCATTTCATGAAGATAATTTTTTTCCTTCAGACCATGCAAATTAAATCAATACCTTAAGAGATATAGCAAAATCAAAATAATGCGCAACGAAATTAATTTCGTGTCGCCGCGCGGCCGGCTCGCGTTCGAGCTCGGGGCCCAAAAGTTTTGGTAGTCTAGTGGAATTGTATATCCTATCAATATTATAAACGTGAAAGTTTGTAATAATGTATGTATGTGAACATGTTTGTTGCTCTTTCACGTAAAAACTACCGAATGGATTTTGATGCAACTTTATAGTAATATAGCTTGCACATCGGAATAAACACATAGGCTATAATTTATAAAGATATTTTGCAAATTGGCTAAAATATAACGATAAAAATCGCTTAAGGCAGAAAAAAATTATATAATTAAAATAGAACTTCGTTCCATCCGGGTGTCCCTTGACACCTCCGGTTTTTTTTTCTTTATATTAAAAACTTTTAAAACATAGTGTTATTTAATAATAAAATAGAAGTGGAATCACTCTTTTCCAACTCCTCCTCTTTAACTTTTCTAATTAAATTTGTTGCGGGTTCCAAGACAATTAAAATCATTTCCCGGGACTGCCTGAGGGTCAAACCTCGGTGTCATTTATAGTGACCATTGTGGATCCTGGCTTACAGGAGTTACAATGGTGGGAATGTGCGGTGGGATTAGTCCCAATAAAAAAAAATAAAAAATAAAAATAAAAAAAAAATAAAAATAAATATATACCTAAGTACATGTACTTCGGAGAACTAAAATATCCGCCTAGGGTTGTCAGCTTCGAGTGAAAGTAATAAAATATCAATTAAAGTGGATGTCTGTATATATGATACCAATAAACTCAGAAACTATTTGACCGTTTATTATATAAATTATTATGTATATCTATTTTGTTCACGGTGAAGGTTTAAATACATATCCCCATTGATGTAACTCGCCACCAGGTGGCGCTGCGATATATCGAATTTTTATCAATAAATCAAAATTGGGGTTGCTAGTAAAATATATTTCAAATTAATTAATGTATTTTATTTAAAATATATTCATTTTTATTAAATATTCATACGTGGACATGAAATAGGAATACAATTCGTCACCCTATCTTGCACGAAGGTGTTGTAAAAGAAGACTAAGTGATATAATTTGCATATAACATCTATATAAGAGAAGGAAAGCTTGAAATTAGTCCTTAGTCAGCTTTTACGATATCCATGGTCAAGATGGGAGGGTGACGAATTAAGTTTTTGCTTCATACAGAAAAACTCTGTATCCCGTATTCCATAATCCTTATTTCCATTCATTCTTAATCGCCATTTAATTTGCCCACCTTTCCGGATATGTATGTCAGCCCTACATGTCACACGTCACAGAGTACTCGCACGCGAGTGATTTATTTGGTTACTCTGTGCGATATAATATTCATAGAGTAATCGTATTCAACACGTTTGGCGCGAACTCCACGTTTTATGTTCGCCTGGTAACTATAATAATAATAATACTTGATATTTGTTCTTCTTGTTTTTTTTTTATGTGAAATATCTTGACTTATGTTATACCTATTTATCATTGTTTGATTCATATACGCGTTGTATTTTTTATTAAATATTGTTGTAATGTGTTTAAAGGCTTTGAATCTGTTTTAATATTATTAAATCTCTATTTTATTCCATCTTTTGTTATAATTATTAATTAACAAAAAACGAGAAGGAAATTTTCAATTTCGCACGTATATTTTAACTTTTTATATAGAGTAGTAGTTTTTGAACAGATATATATATAAAAAAAAACATAAAAATCAGACATTTTTAATAATAGTTTTAATTCAATACACACGCAAAGTAATTATTCTTATACTGACACTCAACAATGTTTGACGTCTGAGCAGTGGCAAAGTGCTGGTGTGCTTCGTTAGTACAACTCTCTGTGTGGGTTTGGGGCTGGAAGGAAGCGGCCTAGCTGTACCACTAATATTGAAAAGAGCGGTATTAACACTTACCATCAGATGTTCTTACTCGTTTGCCATCAAGGGCAATATAAAAAAAGTTTCGATAAAACATATCATCATCATCATTTCAGCCCACCGCCGTCCACTGCCGGACGTAGGCCTCCCTCATGGTACGCCACAGAGTGCGGTCCTGTGCCGCCTGTATCCAACGACGCCCAGCAACCTTCACTAGGTCGTCTGTCCACCTAGTGGGGGGGGGCGTCCCACACTGCGTCGTCCGGTACGTGGTCGCCACTCTAGAACCTTTCTTCCCCAGCGGTTGTCGGTTCTTCGAGCGATGTGTCCTGCCCATTGCCACTTCAGCGTGCTAATTCTTCGTGCTATGTCGGTTACACCCGTTCGTCTGCGGATTTCCGTATTTCAGATTCTATCTCGCAGAGAAATCCCGAGCATAGCCCGCTCCATAGCACGCTGAGCGACTTTGAGCTTGGTTATGAGGCCTACATTTAGGGACCACGTTTCCGTGCCGTAAGTCATCACTGGTAACATAAAAAATATATTTAATTAAATTAAAATCTTTTTGAAATAAAACTAATTTTAAGGATTCTATCGCGTTTGTATTTGATTTATAATTTCCCGACGTTTGGAACACTTTACAGTGATCATGGTCACGGGAGGAATGATCTCAGCGTAAAATCTTATCGTTGCCTTTTAAGTCATAAATCAATTTGATATTGATCATCATTCTCTAGATCTCATTACAAGTTACTTGTGGCGGGCCACCGAAGACAAAGGTCGGGTGCCGGTGGCCCGCTCGCACGGCGAAGAGAGGTGCTTGCAGGGTGGGTCTATGGGGTCGCGCGCCGCCTCTTCCGTCATCCCGGACCGATTTGGCGGAGCGTGGCCACACCATAGACCACCACAAAAAAAAAAGTTACTTGTGGTTGCTGCAATATATACTCGTACATATTGCAAAAGTTATTGGCAATAGTTGTATGACCGGCCGCCTGACGTCAACCCTCCTTGGGAATGTAATTGTTGATCAAATGACATCAGATGTAGTTGGTATAGGTGTATATAAAGGAAGCAGTCAGCTTTTACGACATACACGAGTAAAGTAAGGGTCGGTAGTATTCGTTGCTAACACAGAGGAATAAAACAATTTTAACAAAATAAATACTAATTCTTACAAAATATACACTTTAATATTATTGAATGCGGTCTTTTAATAGTGTAGAACAACATGTAGAGAGCAACCCCCCACAGCCCCCTGTCGCTCAACGTGGACTGCGGACACTTCGCCAAACATTTGTAAGTTTAATTATCGCACGAAGCGGCCATGTCCCCCGAGGGGGACAACACTCTGAATTGTAAATAACTGTCGCTAACATTTGGACGACTCCTTAATTTTAAATATATTTTGGTGCAAATACTGCCCACATAGGTCCCACTGCTGGGCTATGGACTGTCTACATACAATTAGAAAGGCAATTGACCTACAAAGACTTGCTGATATTCAGCTTTACTTCTAGTTTTCTTCTGTCATATCATCTTTAATAATAAAACCTGACTTTGTTTGTCTCCCTGTGGTGACGGAGTAAGAATACTATTCACCACCCCCTATCTTACCCGTGGGTGATCGTAAGATACGACTAAGGGATATAAAACGCATATAACATCTATGCGAGAGAAGGAAAACTCTAAACAAAACCCTGTACCAACACGTCTGACCAGCGCGGTATAGTAGGTTAATTTCCCTCCCATTACGGAGGAGGCCCGAGCCCAACAGTGGGATATTTATGGGCTGTGATGATGATGATGATAATGATTGTTTGTTTGTAAGCACTAATCTCAAAAATTACTGTTTCGATTTGAATAATTCTTTCAATGTTGAATAGCCCATTTATAGAGGAATGCTATAAGTTATTTATCATCACGCTATAACCGATAGGAGCTGAGCAACAATGAAAAATATTGCTTAAACGGAGCAAATTTAGTGATTTTCAGTGCTGCCGTTGTTTTTATTGTATGTTATAGGAGTATATGAACTTCTTTCTCTGATGTGACGTACTCCCAATTTAGGAGCAGTCAGCTAGTCCCTTATAATAGACCAAGTCTGTGCCACAAATGCAAGTATCACCGCCGTAGCGCGCTAATGCAACGTTTTTTTAACATGATTTCTCCCATCACCGATGGGTGGAGCCACTTGTACAAACTTCTTGCAATGAGCGTTTTATAGTGTAATTGACTACAAACGTGGCGCAGTGGTTAAGGTACCGACCTTCTGTACCAGTGCCGCGGGTTCGATTCCCGCGCCGGACAATACTTTGTGCGATCCATAAACTCTTGTTCTGAGTCTGGATGTAATTTGTCTTATTTACTTAGTGAAGGGGTCTTATAAAAAGAATAGAGAAAATTAATAACCATAGAGTATATACAAACGGGTTTTTTTTGATTGCTTATAAGTGGCAAACGAGCAAGCAGCGCACCAAATGGTAAGTGTCACTACCGGCCATGGACCTTTGCAATACCAAGGGTATAGCTAGGCCGCTGCCTACCAATACATACCCCAAACCCACCCAGTTGGGCTTCCGGCTCTCTCACTCACCAAACGAAGCGCAATAGCACATTGCCATTACTCAGACGTCGATCTTCTGCTCAGTGTGGTACTACCCCGGACGGACCGGCCCGCGGCTGTAGACAGGGAACTGTCAACAGCGTGGTCTACCACTAATAAGGGATTCAATGCTCTGTGGTAATAACTGCTTATAAAATTTGTATACTTATAGAACAATATTATAGAAAGAAAGAAAGAAAAACATTTATTTTGTTCTCGTTAAAAACTAATGAAAATAAACATAACTAAAGAAAACAACTTCTGGTATAAAATGACATTAACGAGAAACAAAAAAGGCTATTGGCTCGGCTTTGGCTATTTTATTTTATAAAATATTCTGCCAACACCTGGTACATTTTAAAGAAATTATTAAAAACATGACTAGTATAAAAGTGTCAGAGTGTGTGTGTGTATGTGTGTAACGATGTATGAATAATTTTAACATAAGTATAATAACATTGCATACATATATAATATAAATAATATTGGCAATATTTAATAATATATATATATATATATATTTAAGAGTATCGAAATTTCGCACTATATAAGACAGTGTAATTGTGCATTAAGTAAATGTTGTTTTAAAGTTTTGTTAAAAGTAAATACAGATTTTAAGTCCCGCAATGGTGGAGGTAGATCATTGCAACACTTGGTGGCAGAGAATTTAAAACTACCACGGAATGTTGAAGTGCGATATTTAGGGCTATTTAAAAGGTATAATGAAGCTCGAGTCTTGTATTTATTGAGAGAACTAGACCAGCTAAGTTTATTGTAGAGGTAAGTTGGCTTTTTGGATAAAATTACACCGAAAAGCAAATTAGCTAAATGGAGTTTACTGCGTGATTCCTTTTTAAGAATTTTTCCCATGTTTAAAAACGGCGTAACACGAGAGCGTGGTGGAACAGTGAAGCAAAATCGAGCACAAGCATTCTGTACGCGTTGTATGAGTCTTATAGTTCTAGTGAGTAGACAGGGTTCATAAACTATGTCACCATAGTTCAACTTGGACAATACAAGTAACTCACAGAGCATGATACGCGTATCTAAGTTGATGTAAGGTCGAATACGATACATCAATCTAAGACGATAAAAACATTTACGTACTGCATCTAGTACATGGGTTTCGAACCGGAGTAATCCGTCAAAAATTACCCCAAGATTGTGAGCGTCCATTACCCGTCCAATTTGATGTTCATTGACTAATATATTGAGGTTATTATTTTCTTATGAATTATTTATAGTTCGGCATATCGGGTAAAAGTTTCGAAGTATCGAGCTGGGCGCTACCAACCAAATTAGAATAATCAAGAATTTTGTTATAACATGAAAATACAAGTAAACCACTATTATATATATTGACTATACTTTACCATTTTGTCTGTATTACATTACATAAAATACAAGTAAACCACTATTATATATATTGACTATACTTTACCATTTTGTCTGTATTACATTACATAAAATACAAGTAAACCACTATTATATATATTGACTATACCTTACCATTTTGTCTGTATTACATTACATAAAATACAAGTAAACCACTATTATATATATTGACTATACCTTACCATTTTGTCTGTATTACATTACATAAAATACAAGTAAACCACTATTATATATATTGACTATACCTTACCATTTTGTCTGTATTACATTACATAAAATACAAGTAAACCACTATTATATATATTGACTATACCTTACCATTTTGTCTGTATTACATTACATAAAATACAAGTAAACCACTATTATATATATTGACTATACCTTACCATTTTGTCTGTATTACATTACATAAAATACAAGTAAACCACTATTATATATATTGACTATACTTTACCATTTTGTCTGTATTACATTACATAAAATACAAGTAAACCACTATTATATATATTGACTATACCTTACCATTTTGTCTGTATTACATTACATAAAATACAAGTAAACCACTATTATATATATTGACTATACCTTACCATTTTGTCTGTATTACATTACATAAAATACAAGTAAACCACTATTATATATATTGACTATACCTTACCATTTTGTCTGTATTACATTACATAAAATACAAGTAAACCACTATTATATATATTGACTATACCTTACCATTTTGTCTGTATTACATTACATAAAATACAAGTAAACCACTATTATATATATTGACTATACCTTACCATTTTGTCTGTATTACATTACATAAAATACAAGTAAACCACTATTATATATATTGACTATACCTTACCATTTTGTCTGTATTACATTACATAAAATACAAGTAAACCACTATTATATATATTGACTATACCTTACCATTTTGTCTGTATTACATTACATAAAATACAAGTAAACCACTATTATATATATTGACTATACCTTACCATTTTGTCTGTATTACATTACATAAAATACAAGTAAACCACTATTATATATATTGACTATACCTTATCATTTTGTCTGTATTACATTACATAAAATACAAGTAAACCACTATTATATATATTGACTATACCTTACCATTTTGTCTGTATTACATTACATAAAATACAAGTAAACCACTATTATATATATTGACTATACCTTACCATTTTGTCTGTATTACATTACATAAAATACAAGTAAACCACTATTATATATATTGACTATACCTTATCATTTTGTCTGTATTACATTACATAAAATACAAGTAAACCACTATTATATATATTGACTATACCTTACCATTTTGTCTGTATTACATTACATAAAATACAAGTAAACCACTATTATATATATTGACTATACCTTATCATTTTGTCTGTATTACATTACATAAAATACAAGTAAACCACTATTATATATATTGACTATACCTTACCATTTTGTCTGTATTACATTACATAAAATAGAAGTAAACCACTATTATATATATTGACTATACCTTACCATTTTGTCTGTATTACATTACATAAAATACAAGTAAACCACTATTATATATATTGACTATACCTTACCATTTTGTCTGTATTACATTACATAAAATACAAGTAAACCACTATTATATATATTGACTATACCTTACCATTTTGTCTGTATTACATTACATAAAATACAAGTAAACCACTATTATATATATTGACTATACCTTACCATTTTGTCTGTATTACATTACATAAAATACAAGTAAACCACTATTATATATATTGACTATACCTTACCATTTTGTCTGTATTACATTACATAAAATACAAGTAAACCACTATTATATATATTGACTATACCTTACCATTTTGTCTGTATTACATTACATAAAATACAAGTAAACCACTATTATATATATTGACTATACCTTACCATTTTGTCTGTATTACATTACATAAAATACAAGTAAACCACTATTATATATATTGACTATACCTTACCATTTTGTCTGTATTACATTACATAAAATACAAGTAAACCACTATTATATATATTGACTATACCTTACCATTTTGTCTGTATTACATTACATAAAATACAAGTAAACCACTATTATATATATTGACTATACCTTACCATTTTGTCTGTATTACATTACATAAAATACAAGTAAACCACTATTATATATATTGACTATACCTTACCATTTTGTCTGTATTACATTACATAAAATACAAGTAAACCATTATTATATATATTGACTATACCTTACCATTTTGTCTGTATTACATTACATAAAATACAAGTAAACCACTATTATATATATTGACTATACCTTACCATTTTGTCTGTATTACATTACATAAAATACAAGTAAACCACTATTATATATATTGACTATACCTTACCATTTTGTCTGTATTACATTACATAAAATACAAGTAAACCACTATTATATATATTGACTATACCTTATCATTTTGTCTGTATTACATTACATAAAATACAAGTAAACCACTATTATATATATTGACTATACCTTACCATTTTGTCTGTATTACATTACATAAAATACAAGTAAACCACTATTATATATATTGACTATACCTTACCATTTTGTCTGTATTACATTACATAAAATACAAGTAAACCACTATTATATATATTGACTATACCTTACCATTTTGTCTGTATTACATTACATAAAATACAAGTAAACCACTATTATATATATTGACTATACCTTACCATTTTGTCTGTATTACATTACATAAAATACAAGTAAACCACTATTATATATATTGACTATACCTTACCATTTTGTCTGTATTACATTACATAAAATACAAGTAAACCACTATTATATATATTGACTATACCTTATCATTTTGTCTGTATTACATTACATAAAATACAAGTAAACCACTATTATATATATTGACTATACCTTACCATTTTGTCTGTATTACATTACATAAAATACAAGTAAACCACTATTATATATATTGACTATACCTTACCATTTTGTCTGTATTACATTACATAAAATACAAGTAAACCACTATTATATATATTGACTATACCTTACCATTTTGTCTGTATTACATTACATAAAATACAAGTAAACCACTATTATATATATTGACTATACCTTACCATTTTGTCTGTATTACATTACATAAAATACAAGTAAACCACTATTATATATATTGACTATACCTTACCATTTTGTCTGTATTACATTACATAAAATACAAGTAAACCACTATTATATATATTGACTATACCTTACCATTTTGTCTGTATTACATTACATAAAATACAAGTAAACCACTATTATATATATTGACTATACCTTATCATTTTGTCTGTATTACATTACATAAAATACAAGTAAACCACTATTATATATATTGACTATACCTTACCATTTTGTCTGTATTACATTACATAAAATACAAGTAAACCACTATTATATATATTGACTATACCTTACCATTTTGTCTGTATTACATTACATAAAATACAAGTAAACCACTATTATATATATTGACTATACCTTACCATTTTGTCTGTATTACATTACATAAAATACAAGTAAACCACTATTATATATATTGACTATACTTTATCATTTTGTCTGTATTACATTACATAAAATACAAGTAAACCACTATTATATATATTGACTATACCTTACCATTTTGTCTGTATTACATTACATAAAATACAAGTAAACCACTATTATATATATTGACTATACCTTACCATTTTGTCCGTATTACATTACATAAAATACAAGTAAACCACTATTATATATATTGACTATACCTTACCATTTTGTCTGTATTACATTACATAAAATACAAGTAAACCACTATTATATATATTGACTATACCTTACCATTTTGTCTGTATTACATTACATAAAATACAAGTAAACCACTATTATATATATTGACTATACCTTACCATTTTGTCTGTATTACATTACATAAAATACAAGTAAACCACTATTATATATATTGACTATACCTTACCATTTTGTCTGTATTACATTACATAAAATACAAGTAAACCACTATTATATATATTGACTATACCTTACCATTTTGTCTGTATTACATTACATAAAATACAAGTAAACCACTATTATATATATTGACTATACCTTACCATTTTGTCTGTATTACATTACATAAAATACAAGTAAACCACTATTATATATATTGACTATACCTTATCATTTTGTCTGTATTACATTACATAAAATACAAGTAAACCACTATTATATATATTGACTATACCTTACCATTTTGTCTGTATTACATTACATAAAATACAAGTAAACCACTATTATATATATTGACTATACCTTACCATTTTGTCTGTATTACATTACATAAAATACAAGTAAACCACTATTATATATATTGACTATACCTTACCATTTTGTCTGTATTACATTACATAAAATACAAGTAAACCACTATTATATATATTGACTATACCTTACCATTTTGTCTGTATTACATTACATAAAATACAAGTAAACCACTATTATATATATTGACTATAACTTACCATTTTGTCTGTATTACATTACATAAAATACAAGTAAACCACTATTATATATATTGACTATACCTTACCATTTTGTCTGTATTACATTACATAAAATACAAGTAAACCACTATTATATATATTGACTATACCTTACCATTTTGTCTGTATTACATTACATAAAATACAAGTAAACCACTATTATATATATTGACTATACCTTACCATTTTGTCTGTATTACATTACATAAAATACAAGTAAACCACTATTATATATATTGACTATACCTTACCATTTTGTCTGTATTACATTACATAAAATACAAGTAAACCACTATTATATATATTGACTATACCTTATCATTTTGTCTGTATTACATTACATAAAATACAAGTAAACCACTATTATATATATTGACTATACCTTACCATTTTGTCTGTATTACATTACATAAAATACAAGTAAACCACTATTATATATATTGACTATACCTTACCATTTTGTCTGTATTACATTACATAAAATACAAGTAAACCACTATTATATATATTGACTATACCTTACCATTTTGTCTGTATTACATTACATAAAATACAAGTAAACCACTATTATATATATTGACTATACCTTACCATTTTGTCTGTATTACATTACATAAAATACAAGTAAACCACTATTATATATATTGACTATACCTTATCATTTTGTCTGTATTACATTACATAAAATACAAGTAAACCACTATTATATATATTGACTATACCTTACCATTTTGTCTGTATTACATTACATAAAATACAAGTAAACCACTATTATATATATTGACTATACCTTACCATTTTGTCTGTATTACATTACATAAAATACAAGTAAACCACTATTATATATATTGACTATACCTTACCATTTTGTCTGTATTACATTACATAAAATACAAGTAAACCACTATTATATATATTTATTTATTTATTTATTTATTTAAGGAAACTCAACAGCTTTTTAACAAAAACAGTTTCACATATATGAATATGCAAACAGAATCAGCTGTTTGCATTTACAATAAGCAGAGCCAATTACAGAGTTCCACGACAAGACAATTTGAGGTGATACAAAATAGCAATTTATTAGTTATAAATTATTCAAAATATTAAACAGCAGCAGTAAAATTTTGAACATAAAAATTAAAAATAAATGTTTAAAAAAGAAACAACAAACAAATAAAGAAAACAAAGGACAAAATAAAGGAAAACAATATTTACAGCCTATTCTTGGATTGTGGATTGGCGGTTAGGTCTCGGAGAATATGATTTTTAAAACTACTTTTGGACAACTGGAATATGTCAATGTTATCAAACCTGTCATTATAAGTGCGAAGTATTCTGGGGATAGCTGAGTTACAAGCATAATTTGTACGCTGGTGGGGTACAGTAAACAATGAAGTGTTTCTGGTTCGTTTTCTAGGTATATTAAAACTTATAGAGGATACTAGTGATGGGGAGTCAAGACCGCCGCGTAAAATATCGAACAGAAGACACATATCCTGCATTATACGTCTATCAGCAAGCGGTGTTAGTTGATAGTGCTTACAGTCGTTGACATATGTATCGTGGCGTCTATGAGTTTTATAATTCAGATGTTTTATGAATCGTCTCTGAATACGCTCTATTTTTTCGACATACGCCATATACTGAGGGCACCAGCTGGGACTACAGTACTCCAGGATACTCCGAACGTAGGCGTAGTATACTGTTTTTAAGGTACTGGCCTTTTTGAATGGCGTACACGTACGAATAATAAAGCCTAGATTGCGAAATGCTCTGGCAGTGATAGTCTCAATATGCTCAGAGAGTATCATCTTAGAGTCCAATTGAACTCCCAAATCTCTCACCGATACGGTTCTTTTAATAACATTGCTATTAAACTTGTACAGATATGAGATTGGGTTAGCTTTCCGGGTAAAACTAATAACTTGACACTTCCCAATATTGAGTGATATATTATTTTTATTATAATAGGTCCATAAAGCATTTAAGTCACGCTGTACCATTTCGCAGTCCAAACGAGAGCGTATTCTCATGTACACTTTTGTATCATCGGCATATAGAAGATGATTAGAGTATTTAAAACATTTATCAATGTCATGCAAGTAGGCACAGTAGAAAAGAGGGCCCAGGTGCGATCCCTGGGGAACTCCAGAAGAAATACTAACAAAATCAGATTTGAAACCTCCAAGAACCACAGCCTGGGAACGGTTAGACAAGTATGACTGAATCCACCTCAGCAAGTCACCCCGAATACCAAGTTTGTATAATTTGCATATTAAAATATCATGATCAACGCGGTCGAACGCCTTTTCAAAATCGGTATAAATTACATCAACCTGACCCGAACTCTCCATTTCACGCAGTACGTAATTAGTAAAAATCGCCAAATTTGATGTTGTAGACCGACCTCTCATAAAACCATGCTGATCATGGGGTATAGCGGATGATATAATCGGATAAATGTAGCTATAAATTATCTTTTCGAAAAGTTTACCTAATGTGCTAAGTATAGATATGGGGCGATAATTGTCTATTTTAGATTTAGATCCATTCTTATGTATCGGTATAATGTGAGCCTTTTTCCAGAGATGTGGGAAAACAGATTCAGACAAGGACATGTTGAATAATAGCGTGACAGGATACGATAAACTTTTGGCACAATTCAGGAGAAAGACAGCGGGAATTCTATCACAACCAGGACCTTTACTTTTGTCTAGTGACTTCAGAAACTTAGCAGTCGTTTCCTGCGTAATGGTCATCGTCGCAATGACACTGCCTATGTCCATCCCATCCTCGTTAGTAGTTACGGAGGCATTGGATGGCACAACAAAAACACTGCCAAAGTAGTTGTTAAACGCGTTGCAGATACCGTTGCCCTCCTCATAGTTTACGCCATTTAAAGCGAGTGTTTTCGGATAATGGCTACTACCACGTTTCGACTTTAGGTATGACCAAAAAGCTTTTGGCTGTCTACTGATTAAGTCTTCAGTGTGCTCATTATATTTCATTAGGAGTTCTTTTTGCATCGAATGTATTTGTGTCCGAAGGAGAGAAAATTCTACATAATCACGTGGGTTACCAAATTTCTTCCAACGTCTGTGAAGTTTGAATTTCTCTCTAATTCGATTTATAAGAGCGCGGTTATACCATCTAGGAAAATTGTGCTTACTGTGGGTTTTTCTAAATGGAACGTGATATTCGACGCAATCGTATAGCACACGATAAAAATTGTCCACTGCATCATTCAAAGAATGCCCTGATAGTAGGGAATCCCAGTCTACTTTATTTAGATACAAATTAATAGCCTCATAATCGCATTTGTGAAAATTACGGCGAGTAGAGACATTCTCTTTTAAGGGAGAGAAAAATAGATCAGTGCATTCAATCGAAAGAGAGGGATGGTGACTATCCTCAAGCAAAATAGGGTTCATGCATCTATCCACGACCATGTGAGTATTAGAGAAGACCAAGTCGAGTGTTCGACTCTTTGCGTTCAAAATATAGTTATACTGCAGGAGACCCAAAAATGAAAGATTTTCAACAAAAGACGTGGCACTACGTTGAAGATCCTGAGGTCCAATAGGGCCTACATAATAATGGTTTTGCAACCAGCGTAAGCAGGGGAGATTAAAATCACCGACGAGAATGAACGTCTGATTAGAACAACTTTCAATATACGTCGTAATGTTATGGTTTACGTCATCAATGAGGGATGGTATATTAGCAGTCTCAGGAGGAATATAAACCAAGATAATATGCAGGTCCACACTACAACCGATTCTATTGGATGGGATCGTCACAACCAAAAGCTCAGATTTCACTCCTGAAACGGTGTCTGTAATATTAGCCCCTAGTTCACGTTTCACGCATATCATTACTCCACCACCCGCTTTCTTACCTGTCGATATAAGGTCACGGTCACGACGGAACACTTCGTATCGACTGTCACAAAGCTCAGAACCCAAGATGTCGCTCTGAAGCCATGTCTCCGTAAATAAAAGAACGTCATAGTCGTTGCATAATATTGCATTATACAAGTCAGTGCACTTGGTACGGAGGCCACGTACATTCTGGTAATATAAGCCTAACCTGTTAACCATTGTATTTGCAATATTTACAAGAACAGCACAGTATGAAATATTGGTACATAAACACTCCCGCAGTGATAGGATAGAAAATTTCAAAAAAGTTCAGTTCATGAAAACAAAGTACATATTTATCTCGAGTGGGACACGAACCCACGACATTTAGCGCGGAATTTATTATTGATGAGCCAATCGCGTATACTTTTTTTTGATATGTATTATTCATTCTTGTATTGTAACTCATTATACCATACATACATACCATGCGTAGCCCAGTTAAAAATATACTCAGTACCACCTTTGAGAGTGCAATATTAGTGAATAACACATTATCGTATCCACGACGCCACAAATCAACCCGGCCGAATGATTTTCTTGCACAGGAATTTATTTCATAATAATTAAAAACTATGTCAGACCTACCACCAATCCATTGGAAGTAGAAACATAATACATCACAATTATACACGCATATAATTGTATTTGGAAATAATTTAATTATAATTACAATAATCATCCAGCCAGTTATGATATTAAAATTAAAGTTTACATGATATTTAATGGGATAAGGTTTAAATCGCATTCTAATCAAAGTTATAATTCGCAATAACAGTTTAACTTTTATCGATAACACTGTGAAAATAAATATTGTAAGGTAGTATAAAAACATTACATGCAAAAACTTCTTACGAATGAATACAACTTTTTATAGATACAACATACACAGTACAATAATATACCTATGTTATAACCTATGTTATTGCATTGACTGAAGTACATTTTGATTGCGTATATAAACTGCATCGGATGTTTCTGATTTTTTCATAAAAATGCGACCGCCGCGTACCCATACAAATTTATATTGTAATTGTTTGCCACGCAGACGAGCCGCAGCATGTAAGGCCTTGTTTTCTGGTGATAGATTTTCTACGACGTACACAGGCGATTTACTGGTGCCAAAGCCTAGGTCGCTAGTATTGAGCTTGTCCTGGGAATGTTTCTTATTGTAAGCCACCACTGCAGCCATTAGTGAATCCCGAATGCGTGGCGAGCTCATTTTTACAAGAATAGACCGTGGCCGTAGACTAGTAGAATTCATCTTTGCAGTTCTTACGCAGAAGTGGATCTCATTATCGTTGATATTAAAATTTACAGCGCGACCCAGCTGCTTTACAATATTTATTATATTTTCATTTTTATTTTCTGGTACGCATAAGACTTCTAAATTAGCTGCACGAGATAACTGGTCTATTTGTAGTAACTTATGTGACAAATTAAAACTCTCGGACCGTAGGGTCTCATTTTCTTTACGAAGAGTTTTTATTTCGTCTTGACATGCATTAAAATCTTTGACCATGTTGTCATACTGATCACTCAAGAAGTTTACCGACTCTCTAAAAGAACTGACCTGATCTTGTATTTCGCGTAGTTTATAATCTAAGGTATTCTTAATGTCCGCCATGCATTCCTTAACTACTGAGCGCATCTCCTCGCGTATAATTTCGCGTAATTCCGAGCGCATTACATAGTCAGATGTCGACGGCGTAGGGTCGGGCTTATGTCCTTTACGGCGAGTAACGTTGAGACTTGCGTTTGCCATAGATGTTAGCGTAGATGGGGTGTTCAAGTTACCACTTTTATGTTGTTTAGTTAGGCATTTAGGACATGACCAGCGGCTCCTATTTGCTGGAGTAAGAGATTTCACATCTTGAGGCTTCAGGTTCAAACAGAAATAATGATAACTGTCTCTGCAATGTACGCATTCAATAAAATTATCGTTTTCCAAGTCATTCGAACAATTCGCAGCGCAGGACTTCATCGTGATATACCTGCAGTTAATAACAAACAGGTTTCGTGCGCCAGATGTTAGACAGAGAGAGCAATTATGCCGAGCTATCCCTTATCGTAGCGGTGAAGTGTGCGGGCCCCCCGCACGCTTCTAGTGTCCGCGTCTCGTTTATTTTTTTCTGATTTATTAAATTATTTGCACTTTTAGTTTACACGATAATCACTTTTCACTGGTTAACAATAGTAATCAGCATTGTATGCCAACTAATCAAACTTTGCGACAGCAACAGTGTACACGTCCACCTCGTAATACAGTACAAAAATCTCCAAAAAATATTGACTATACCTTACCATTTTGTCTGTATTACATTACATAAAATACAAGTAAACCACTATTATATATATTGACTATACCTTACCATTTTGTCTGTATTACATTACATAAAATACAAGTAAACCACTATTATATATATTGACTATACCTTACCATTTTGTCTGTATTACATTACATAAAATACAAGTAAACCACTATTATATATATTGACTATACCTTACCATTTTGTCTGTATTACATTACATAAAATACAAGTAAACCACTATTATATATATTGACTATACCTTACCATTTTGTCTGTATTACATTACATAAAATACAAGTAAACCACTATTATATATATTGACTATACCTTACCATTTTGTCTGTATTACATTACATAAAATACAAGTAAACCACTATTATATATATTGACTATACCTTACCATTTTGTCTGTATTACATTACATAAAATACAAGTAAACCACTATTATATATATTGACTATACCTTACCATTTTGTCTGTATTACATTACATAAAATACAAGTAAACCACTATTATATATATTGACTATACCTTACCATTTTGTCTGTATTACATTACATAAAATACAAGTAAACCACTATTATATATATTGACTATACTTTATCATTTTGTCTGTATTACATTACATAAAATACAAGTAAACCACTATTATATATATTGACTATACCTTACCATTTTGTCTGTATTACATTACATAAAATACAAGTAAACCATTATTATATATATTGACTATAACTTACCATTTTGTCTGTATTACATTACATAAAATACAAGTAAACCACTATTATATATATTGACTATACCTTATCATTTTGTCTGTATTACATTACATAAAATACAAGTAAACCACTATTATATATATTGACTATACCTTACCATTTTGTCTGTATTACATTACATAAAATACAAGTAAACCACTATTATATATATTGACTATACTTTACCATTTTGTCTGTATTACATTGCATAAAATACAAGTAAACCACTATTATATATATTGACTATACCTTACCATTTTGTCTGTATTACATTACATAAAATACAAGTAAACCACTATTATATATATTGACTATACCTTACCATTTTGTCTGTATTACATTACATAAAATACAAGTAAACCACTATTATATATATTGACTATACCTTACCATTTTGTCTGTATTACATTACATAAAATACAAGTAAACCACTATTATATATATTGGCTATACCTTACCATTTTGTCTGTATTACATTACATAAAATACAAGTAAACCACTATTATATATATTGACTATACCTTATCATTTTGTCTGTATTACATTACATAAAATACAAGTAAACCACTATTATATATATTGACTATACCTTACCATTTTGTCTGTATTACATTACATAAAATACAAGTAAACCACTATTATATATATTGACTATACTTTACCATTTTGTCTGTATTACATTACATAAAATACAAGTAAACCACTATTATATATATTGACTATACCTTACCATTATGTCTGTATTACATTACATGAAAATACAAGTAAACCACTATTATATATATTGACTATACCTTACCATTTTGTCTGTATTACATTACATAAAATACAAGTAAACCACTATTATATATATTGACTATACCTTATCATTTTGTCTGTATTACATTACATAAAATACAAGTAAACCACTATTATATATATTGACTATACTTTAGCATTTTGTCTGTATTACATTACATAAAATACAAGTAAACCACTATTATATATATTGACTATACCTTACCATTTTGTCTGTATTATATTACATAAAATACAAGTAAACCACTATTATATATATTGACTATACTTTACCATTTTGTCTGTATTACATTACATAAAATACAAGTAAACCACTATTATATATATTGACTATACTTTACCATTTTGTCTGTATTACATTACATAAAATACAAGTAAAGCACTATTATATATATTGACTATACCTTACCATTTTGTCTGTATTACATTACATAAAATACAAGTAAACCACTATTATATATATATTGACTATACTTTACCATTTTGTCTGTATTACATTACATAAAATACAAGTAAACCACTATTATATATATTGACTATACCTTACCATTTTGTCTGTATTACATTACATAAAATACAAGTAAACCACTATTATATATATATTGACTATACTTTACCATTTTGTCTGTATTACATTACATAAAATACAAGTAAACCACTATTATATATATTGACTATACTTTACCATTTTGTCTGTATTACATTACATAAAATACAAGTAAACCACTATTATATATATTGACTATACTTTAGCATTTTGTCTGTATTACATTACATAAAATACAAGTAAACCACTATTATATATATTGACTATACTTTAGCATTTTGTCTGTATTACATTACATAAAATACAAGTAAACCACTATTATATATATTGACTATACTTTACCATTTTGTCTGTATTACATTACATAAAATACAAGTAAACCACTATTATATATATTGACTATACTTTACCATTTTGTCTGTATTACATTACATAAAATACAAGTAAACCACTATTATATATATTGACTATACTTTACCATTTTGTCTGTATTACATTACATAAAATACAAGTAAACCACTATTATATATATTGACTATACTTTAGCATTTTGTCTGTATTACATTACATAAAATACAAGTAAACCACTATTATATATATTGACTATACTTTACCATTTTGTCTGTATTACATTACATAAAATACAAGTAAACCACTATTATATATATTGACTATACTTTACCATTTTGTCTGTATTACATTACATAAAATACAAGTAAACCTCTATTATATATATTGACTATACTTTAGCATTTTGTCTGTATTACATTACATAAAATACAAGTAAACCACTATTATATATATTGACTATACTTTAGCATTTTGTCTGTATTACATTACATAAAATACAAGTAAACCACTATTATATATATTGACTATACTTTACTATTTTGTCTGTATTACATTACATAAAATACAAGTAAACCACTATTATATATATTGACTATACTTTAGCATTTTGTCTGTATTACATTACATAAAATACAAGTAAACCACTATTATATATATTGACTATACTTTACCATTTTGTCTGTATTACATTACATAAAATACAAGTAAACCACTATTATATATATTGACTATACTTTACCATTTTGTCTGTATTACATTACATAAAATACAAGTAAACCACTATTATATATATTGACTATACTTTACTATTTTGTCTGTATTACATTACATAAAATACAAGTAAACCACTATTATATATATTGACTATACTTTAGCATTTTGTCTGTATTACATTACATAAAATACAAGTAAACCACTATTATATATATTGACTATACTTTAGCATTTTGTCTGTATTACATTACATAAAATACAAGTAAACCACTATTATATATATTGACTATACTTTACTATTTTGTCTGTATTACATTACATAAAATACAAGTAAACCACTATTATATATATTGACTATACTTTAGCATTTTGTCTGTATTACATTACATAAAATACAAGTAAACCACTATTATATATATTGACTATACTTTACCATTTTGTCTGTATTACATTACATAAAATACAAGTAAACCACTATTATATATATTGACTATACTTTACCATTTTGTCTGTATTACATTACATAAAATACAAGTAAACCACTATTATATATATTGACTATACTTTACTATTTTGTCTGTATTACATTACATAAAATACAAGTAAACCACTATTATATATATTGACTATACTTTAGCATTTTGTCTGTATTACATTACATAAAATACAAGTAAACCACTATTATATATATTGACTATACCTTACCATTTTGTCTGTATTACATTACATAAAATACAAGTAAACCACTATTATATATATTGACTATACTTTAGCATTTTGTCTGTATTACATTACATAAAATACAAGTAAACCACTATTATATATATTGACTATACTTTAGCATTTTGTCTGTATTACATTACATAAAATACAAGTAAACCACTATTATATATATTGACTATACTTTACCATTTTGTCTGTATTACATTACATAAAATACAAGTAAACCACTATTATATATATTGACTATACTTTACCATTTTGTCTGTATTACATTACATAAAATACAAGTAAACCACTATTATATATATTGACTATACTTTACTATTTTGTCTGTATTACATTACATAAAATACAAGTAAACCACTATTATATATATTGACTATACTTTAGCATTTTGTCTGTATTACATTACATAAAATACAAGTAAACCACTATTATATATATTGACTATACTTTAGCATTTTGTCTGTATTACATTACATAAAATACAAGTAAACCACTATTATATATATTGACTATACTTTAGCATTTTGTCTGTATTACATTACATACAATACAAGTAAACCACTATTATATATATTGACTATACTTTAGCATTTTGTCTGTAGTACATTACATAAAATACAAGTAAACCACTATTATATATATTGACTATACTTTACCATTTTGTCTGTATTACATTACATAAAATACAAGTAAACCACTATTATATATATATTGACTATACTTTAGCATTTTGTCTGTATTACATTACATAAAATACAAGTAAACCACTATTATATATATTGACTATACTTTACCATTTTGTCTGTATTACATTACATAAAATACAAGTAAACCACTATTATATATATTGACTATACTTTACCATTTTGTCTGTATTACATTACATAAAATACAAGTAAACCACTATTATATATATTGACTATACTTTAGCATTTTGTCTGTATTACATTACATAAAATACAAGTAAACCACTATTATATATATTGACTATACCTTACCATTTTGTCTGTATTACATTACATAAAATACAAGTAAACCACTATTATATATATTGACTATACTTTACTATTTTGTCTGTATTACATTACATAAAATACAAGTAAACCACTATTATATATATTGACTATACTATAGCATTTTGTCTGTATTACATTACATAAAATACAAGTAAACCACTATTATATATATTGACTATACTTTACCATTTTGTCTGTATTACATTACATAAAATACAAGTAAACCACTATTATATATATTGACTATACTTTACCATTTTGTCTGTATTACATTACATAAAATACAAGTAAACCACTATTATATATATTGACTATACTTTACCATTTTGTCTGTATTACATTACATAAAATACAAGTAAACCACTATTATATATATTGACTATACCTTACCATTTTGTCTGTATTACATTACATAAAATACAAGTAAACCACTATTATATATATTGACTATACTTTAGCATTTTGTCTGTATTACATTACATAAAATACAAGTAAACCACTATTATATATATTGACTATACTTTAGCATTTTGTCTGTATTACATTACATAAAATACAAGTAAACCACTATTATATATATTGACTATACTTTACCATTTTGTCTGTATTACATTACATAAAATACAAGTAAACCACTATTATATATATTGACTATACTTTAGCATTTTGTCTGTATTACATTACATAAAATACAAGTAAACCACTATTATATATATTGACTATACTTTAGCATTTTGTCTGTATTACATTACATAAAATACAAGTAAACCACTATTATATATATTGACTATACCTTACCATTTTGTCTGTATTACATTACATAAAATACAAGTAAACCACTATTATATATATTGACTATACCTTACCATTTTGTATTACATTACATAAAATACAAGTAAACCACTATTATATATATTGACTATACTTTACCATTTTGTCTGTATTACATTACATAAAATACAAGTAAACCACTATTATATATATTGACTATACTTTACCATTTTGTCTGTATTACATTACATAAAATACAAGTAAACCACTATTATATATATTGACTATACTTTACCATTTTGTCTGTATTACATTACATAAAATACAAGTAAACCACTATTATATATATTGACTATACTTTAGCATTTTGTCTGTATTACATTACATAAAATACAAGTAAACCACTATTATATATATTGACTATACTTTAGCATTTTGTCTGTATTACATTACATAAAATACAAGTAAACCACTATTATATATATTGACTATACTTTACCATTTTGTCTGTATTACATTACATAAAATACAAGTAAACCACTATTATATATATTGACTATACTTTACCATTTTGTCTGTATTACATTACATAAAATACAAGTAAACCACTATTATATATATTGACTATACCTTACCATTTTGTCTGTATTACATTACATAAAATACAAGTAAACCACTATTATATATATTGACTATACCTTACCATTTTGTCTGTATTACATTACATAAAATACAAGTAAACCACTATTATATATATTGACTATACTTTACCATTTTGTCTGTATTACATTACATAAAATACAAGTAAACCACTATTATATATATTGACTATACTTTAGCATTTTGTCTGTATTACATTACATAAAATACAAGTAAACCACTATTATATATATTGACTATACTTTACCATTTTGTCTGTATTACATTACATAAAATACAAGTAAACCACTATTATATATATTGACTATACTTTAGCATTTTGTCTGTATTACATTACATAAAATACAAGTAAACCACTATTATATATATTGACTATACTTTAGCATTTTGTCTGTATTACATTACATAAAATACAAGTAAACCACTATTATATATATTGACTATACCTTACCATTTTGTCTGTATTACATTACATAAAATACAAGTAAACCACTATTATATATATTGACTATACCTTACCATTTTGTATTACATTACATAAAATACAAGTAAACCACTATTATATATATTGACTATACTTTACCATTTTGTCTGTATTACATTACATAAAATACAAGTAAACCACTATTATATATATTGACTATACTTTACCATTTTGTCTGTATTACATTACATAAAATACAAGTAAACCACTATTATATATATTGACTATACTTTACCATTTTGTCTGTATTACATTACATAAAATACAAGTAAACCACTATTATATATATTGACTATACTTTACCATTTTGTCTGTATTACATTACATAAAATACAAGTAAACCACTATTATATATATTGACTATACTTTACCATTTTGTCTGTATTACATTACATAAAATACAAGTAAACCACTATTATATATATTGACTATACTTTACCATTTTGTCTGTATTACATTACATAAAATACAAGTAAACCACTATTATATATATTGACTATACTTTAGCATTTTGTCTGTATTACATTACATAAAATACAAGTAAACCACTATTATATATATTGACTATACTTTAGCATTTTGTCTGTATTACATTACATACAATACAAGTAAACCACTATTATATATATTGACTATACTTTAGCATTTTGTCTGTAGTACATTACATAAAATACAAGTAAACCACTATTATATATATTGACTATACTTTACCATTTTGTCTGTATTACATTACATAAAATACAAGTAAACCACTATTATATATATATTGACTATACTTTAGCATTTTGTCTGTATTACATTACATAAAATACAAGTAAACCACTATTATATATATTGACTATACTTTACCATTTTGTCTGTATTACATTACATAAAATACAAGTAAACCACTATTATATATATTGACTATACTTTACCATTTTGTCTGTATTACATTACATAAAATACAAGTAAACCACTATTATATATATTGACTATACTTTAGCATTTTGTCTGTATTACATTACATAAAATACAAGTAAACCACTATTATATATATTGACTATACTTTACCATTTTGTCTGTATTACATTACATAAAATACAAGTAAACCACTATTATATATATTGACTATACCTTACCATTTTGTCTGTATTACATTACATAAAATACAAGTAAACCACTATTATATATATTGACTATACTTTACTATTTTGTCTGTATTACATTACATAAAATACAAGTAAACCACTATTATATATATTGACTATACTTTAGCATTTTGTCTGTATTACATTACATAAAATACAAGTAAACCACTATTATATATATTGACTATACTTTACCATTTTGTCTGTATTACATTACATAAAATACAAGTAAACCACTATTATATATATTGACTATACTTTACCATTTTGTCTGTATTACATTACATAAAATACAAGTAAACCACTATTATATATATTGACTATACTTTACCATTTTGTCTGTATTACATTACATAAAATACAAGTAAACCACTATTATATATATTGACTATACCTTACCATTTTGTCTGTATTACATTACATAAAATACAAGTAAACCACTATTATATATATTGACTATACTTTAGCATTTTGTCTGTATTACATTACATAAAATACAAGTAAACCACTATTATATATATTGACTATACTTTAGCATTTTGTCTGTATTACATTACATAAAATACAAGTAAACCACTATTATATATATTGACTATACTTTACCATTTTGTCTGTATTACATTACATAAAATACAAGTAAACCACTATTATATATATTGACTATACTTTAGCATTTTGTCTGTATTACATTACATAAAATACAAGTAAACCACTATTATATATATTGACTATACTATAGCATTTTGTCTGTATTACATTACATAAAATACAAGTAAACCACTATTATATATATTGACTATACTTTACCATTTTGTCTGTATTACATTACATAAAATACAAGTAAACCACTATTATATATATTGACTATACTTTACCATTTTGTCTGTATTACATTACATAAAATACAAGTAAACCACTATTATATATATTGACTATACTTTACCATTTTGTCTGTATTACATTACATAAAATACAAGTAAACCACTATTATATATATTGACTATACTTTAGCATTTTGTCTGTATTACATTACATAAAATACAAGTAAACCACTATTATATATATTGACTATACTTTACCATTTTGTCTGTATTACATTACATAAAATACAAGTAAACCACTATTATATATATTGACTATACTTTAGCATTTTGTCTGTATTACATTACATAAAATACAAGTAAACCACTATTATATATGTATATTGACTATACTTTAGCATTTTGTCTGTATTACATTACATAAAATACTAACAAAATTATTTTATATAAAAAAAAAACAATTAAATAAAAATTATGAGCGCCATATAATTTTAGGACGTACCCGCCAAAACTCA
This sequence comes from Lymantria monacha, assembly GCA_905163515.2. Taxonomy (NCBI): domain Eukaryota; kingdom Metazoa; phylum Arthropoda; class Insecta; order Lepidoptera; family Erebidae; genus Lymantria; species Lymantria monacha. Next base: position 146,421 of record LR991108.1, on the reverse strand, counting down.
ATCTCTATGGTGTAGAGGTTAATTAATTTAAATAAACGACTTGTTACGTCACAACCGGTGACAGGGAAGTTTTATTACTTGTAAAGTGTTCCCGCTCGGTCGGACGTATCGTTCAGTAACTGGCGGCCATTAAACACAGATCTAAGAGTTATTTATTTTAACAAAAATGTCCGCCGCAGACGTTGTATATTATAACGAAATAATAAATTATATAGCAGTACGTTTAAACGAAACGTAATTGTTTTAATTGCGTTTATATTATTGTATGTATTTATAATATTAATTTCCTTTTTAACACTCTTTAATCTAGTTTCGTTTATACGTCTGCATGCAACGGAAACTTTGAAAACGATTCTTGAACAGTTTAAAATGAAAATGTCAGATAAAAATTGCACGCTGTTTCATCAAGGAATATATTCTTCTCTAAAGTTGTAAAATAGGGGTGAATTATGTTTTGATATTTTTCATATTACAACACAAATAATGAATGTAATCAGGGCTGTGGATTCAAGGGCCCCCCATCCAAGTCAAAGTAAAAAATAGACGATAATTATTATTTAAAGAATTTGCCAAAGGAAAGTGCAGTAAGGTTGTTTTACTGTGTTAATTTATTTACGATACAATCGTTTAACAAATACTATGGCATACTGTATTATAATATAAATCAAACATTTTATTGTCTTATTTTTTCCTACACTTTGAGTTATTAGGTGAGCCCCTAAGTAGTATTAGCTCAAGGTCCCTAAACTCACGGTCTGGCCTGCAATGTAATATTAAACAAATGCTAATCATTTTATGCGTCAAAAAACTATTATTAGAAGAGAACGGAATATCAAAACTTTGGAGATACAAATACATACGAAGTTCTTTACGTTGTGGTCAAATACTAACACAATAGAATTGGCGATTTAATTGAGTACCAAGTGTCGCTACCGGACGCTAGATGGCGCTGTCAAGTGCGCCACTAATGCGTACTGTACGTTCGGTAAATCGGTGCGCAAATTACAATTGAACTATTTATATATAGAATTTAGTTTGTAATTCTCTTTTATCGTATTCAAAGTAGAATATGTCGTCACCCCATTACTTTCGTGTGGGAATCGTTTAAATCGGCCAATAGAGCGTCCCTTTTATCACCAGCAGTGATTCTACGTCTTTTTACTATAGCGGACTAAATGTGAACGTGAAATTGATTTGAAGTAGATGTGAGTTCTCTTCTTCTTCTTCTCGTTCTCCGTGTGGTGACGGAGAAAGAATACAATTCACCACCCCCTATCTTACCCGTGGGTATCGTAACGGAAAAAAGGGAAAAAATATGCATATGGCATCTGTGCGAGAGAAGGAAAACTCTAAACAAAACCCTATACCAACACGTCTGACCAGCGCGGTATAGTAGGTTAACTTCCCTCTCATTAAGGAGGAGGCCCGAGCCCAACAGTGAGACGTATATGGGCTATAGGATGACGATAATGTGGGTTGTCTTCGTGTGACGCAGTAAGAGTACAATTCATCGCCTTCAGTCCGACCTGCTATTAGATCACGCAATAAGGAACTAATTTTTGTATTAGGGTATGACTTTACATCACCTCCCATATCTGTAGGATTAGAACCTCCTTGAGTCAGAAGCGTTGGTACAAGGAAAATACAAATAGAAACATTACACACATTATTTATTAGTGATAGGACCTCGCCGTTGACAGTCCTCTGTCTACAGCCGCGGGCCGGTCCGTCCGGGGTAGTACCACACTGAGCAGAAGATCGACGTCTGAGCAATGGCAATGTGCTGTTGCACTTCGTTCGGTGAGCGAGAGAGACGGAAGCACAACCTTATGGGTCTCTTTAGTATTGCAAAAGTCCACGGGCAGTAGTGACACTTACCGTCAGGAATGCTGCTTGCTCGTTTGCCACCATAAGTAATAAAAAATAAATACAGAATCAAAACAACAATTTATGTATCGCATAAAGCATTTTTCTGTGCGGGAATCGAATTTATTACACTTTACTCGATAGGTATGTTAACCACTGCGGTTTCTCAATCTGTGTATTTCAATTGTTCAGTTACTTACGGAACACATCGATACAAGTAACACTTTATTATTTAACAACGCAATTCAGTCCCTAAGTACGTGTTGAGTTATTAAACACGATGTTGCCACGTTACAACGTGATAGTTGGCAATCTGTTTTTATTTATGGCAATACTTGTACACAACGACGATTTCGGTTTTTTTTTGCGGATATGTGCTAATAATATGTGGGGTTTATAAATTTTAACCAGTATTTTAATGTTTTATTATTTTATTAAATATTTTTTTAGTATTATATGTACCACAGAGAAAGTGCTAAAGTGTATCGAATGTGAAATAACAGTGGTTCATGTGTATTGTCATGTTCTTATTTTTATAGCTTATGATGGCAAATGAAGCAAGCAAGCAGCACACATGACGGTAAGTGTCGCTGTCGCCCATGGACCTTTGCAATACCAAGGGTATAGGCCGCTGCCTACCATTACAAACCCCGAACCCACCTATTTGGGCTTCCGGCTCGCAATTTCGTGCGAGAATTAATAAAAAAATATTTCTATTTGTAAGATTTTATGCTTTTTATTCTGTCCTTGAATTAAATGAATTAAAATAAAATATATGATTAACGGGTGTAACCGACATAGCACGAGGAATTAGCACACTGAAGTGGCAATGGGCAGGCCACATCGCTCGAAGAACCGACAACCGCTGGGGAAGAAAGGTTCTAGAGTGGCGACCACGTACCGGACGACGCAGTGTGGGACGCCCCCCACTAGGTGAACAGACGACCTAGTGAAGGTTGCTGGGCGTCGATGGATGCAGACGGCACAGCACCGCACTCTGTGGCGTACCATGAGGGAGGCCTACGTCCGGCAGTGGACGGCGGTGGGCTGAAATGATGATGATGATATGATTAACATATAAAATAAAATTAAATAATTGTTATTTTTAAACTGACCTTAATCTAGTAGTTTATATAGTAGTGGTACATAGTCCAAGTTGAGCGCTAACATCTAAACGAGCATGTATCTTAGACGTTGGTCTCCACAACTGCCCACGCAAAAGTTCAACGGCGATTGGTAAAAATTACCAAAATAAGTTGACCCTTCCTATACAACGACCAACATAAGTTGCCCTCTCCTAAATATTGACCAACATAACTATTAGGCCATTCTAGATAACGACCAATATAAGTTGACCCCTTCTAGGTATCATCCAACATAAGTTGAACCCTCTTCAAGTTATATTGGAACCCTTATAACTAATTGGTTCCAATCGCCGTTGAGCTTTTAATAGAGTGAAAAGAGAAATATTCTATTGTTGCCTTTCTTGTAGTTATAGTAGTAATGGCGACCATCCGCAGTATATGATACCTAATCCCCCCGCCTCTCCCTTCTAGCTTTCACATAAGTTAGAAAGTTAAGAAAAGCCTGATTTTGAATGTTGTTTGACTTAGTGATGAATACTTAACTTGTTTCCCCCCCCCTTCCCAAGGCGTATTATACCTTTCATGTGAACTAGTCATGTAGACTGGGTACTATTCCTAAGCAGATGATATTATATATATTTGAGAGAAGAAAAATTCTAAAGAAGACTACAAATACATTTATTCTTGTTACAGAACGCAGAACAGAAGGAGTCAAAGAAGCGCAGCATCACCGACAGACTGCTGCAGTACGTGAAGCGGACCCTTAACCCACCGCCAGGTAAGTCAGTGTCACATCCATCCACCCCATAAACGGTGGGCAAAGGTTAAACAGAATACACATTACACACACATTTGGACAATAACTTGTGAATCAAACCCGAGACACTGGCCGTTTCTATTTATACAACTACGTCATCTATTGTTGTGTAGAAGGACAGATGCCCAACAGTGGGATAGATGGATTAAGAAAGAGACTCTGATTACACTTCGTAATATTTTTAATAGATTGATTTTAAAGTACTGTTTTAACATAATTATTATTGTATATATATAGAATGTGCTGCCATCTATTATCAGGTCAAGTTGAAAGTTTGTATTAGTCGCTTGTCAATAGAGGGCAGTGTTTTAAAACATAAAATGATGTGTTAAAATATATTACCGCGCCATCTATGATGCAATTATCTTAACTAAATACGCTACTGATTAATATTTTTACAGCGTGCAGCGCCATTTGGACAGTAAAAGTAAGGTTTAGTTTTAGGCTACGGTCACTAGATGACGTCGTTTATAATATATATATTGCGTGAATTTCATCAGACATGAATATCCACTTTTACGAAGGCCACGTTGTGATAACGGCGTGATAACAGCGTGTAATTGTGGTTGCTATGACGACTGGTATTGTTGTATTCGAGTAGAGAACGTGTTATGACATAGCGCGTTATGACCGCGGAATGTCTTCTTTTATTGTGAAAAAAGGTCTCTGGTTATGTTCGGGTGATATTATAATGAATACGATGTAAATATTGGCTCCCATGTTGTACGAGTTCTATTCCTGTGCAATCGTTTACGCAATCCGTAAACATTTTTTCTGAGTATACTTAGAGAAAAAAAATAGTTTTTTATTAATTTTAAAGCAAGCCTCGTTACGTACTACGTAACTAATACCTATATCACGTGTAACTTTATAAGCTAACAATAAACTGACACCAATTACATACAGACGTACACTGAGAACAATGTTTGTATTGCACTTAATATTGTCCTGTGTGTAAATCGAATCCGTAACATTTGATACAGTAAATCGATATATTACCCATTACGCCAACTGAGCCTGTAAACTGATTGCGAGGTGTTGAGAGACATTTTGAAATAAATAAATAAATTGAATCATACTTACTCTTAAATAATAATCCGATGACACGTCCCCATCCCCCTGTGGGAGTGAAACAGGAACACATTAATATCACCACGCCTTAGTCTCCTGTAAGTGATGACCTGGTTAGGAAACGTACTCGTACTGTGTGGACACATTTTTCAAATGTTACCTCCCCCTTCTTTCATCTATCTCTTGATAACCATCCATAGTATTCGTTAAGACAATTTAGTTCGACTAAATGACAAAAACCTATCCCTTCTCCTACTCTTGCGACCTAAGTTAGTGTTTTTTAAAGCTCCCCCCCTCTTGAACAACTCATCCTGTACGGGTACGTTCTCTTAAAGGCACATCAATAGAATGGATATCAACATATTAGCCTATCTCACTGACTGGTGAAGTGGGGACCGTGCCAGGACCGGTATTTACTGCCAATAAGTCCCCCCCACGCCCGATAGTGGTACTTATACGAGTTAAAATAATATTAATACGATCTCATTATATCAACTTACACAATAGTCGCCCATTGTGATTCTCATTAAAAAACTTTTTCTAATTAAAAACTAAAACTGTTTTTTTAAAAAACGTATTTCATTTGCTAACTTCTAATTAGTTTAGTTGTGAATGTGTTTAGACTAGTTTGAACTTTATTTAGACTATTAGTTTAGACTGAACACACAACTGGGGCTGTCTTAGAATGAGTAACATTAAAATATGAAAGTCAAAATGGTCGCCAAGTTTATTATTCCAATAATTATTGTGCGGTTATCCACTTTACTGACAAAATATTTGAGATCTAAATGGGTACTAAGTTATATAGACAGTCGTAATTTTTTTTATCCCGTGTGGTGACGGAATAAGAATACAATTCACCACCCCCTATCTTACCCACGGGTGCTCATAAGAGACAACTAAGGGATATAGAACGCATACAACATCTATGCGAGAGAAAGAAAACTCAGAACAAAACCCTATACCAACACGTTATAAAACTATTGCCAATAACTTTTACAATATATACTATGAAAGAAGAGTACATATTGTATCGACCCCAAGTAATTGGAACAAGAGTAGAAGAATGATATCGTTTTCATATATTTAACAGTCTTTTACCTTCCATTTCTGGACGTGCGCCTTCTTTACAGAAAGAAAGAAAGACTTTTTGTTTTTGTTTTTACAAATACAAACATTATAAAAATTAAAAAAATAGTAATAAATAGATAATTAAGTAAAAACAAAATTGAATGGGGCTCAACTTATAGCCAGAGTGCACCCTGGCGCTGCTGGCTGCCGTGAAAGCGATAGTTGACAGCATCAGGAACTGGGACGCGGTTGCCTCCTTCTGCGAGATGACTGCCTCGTCGGCGGCGGAATGAGTCCGAAAGGATACCCTCGACTCGGGCCGCCGCTGGCGCCTCGGGCGGCGCAGGCGCGAATATCTGCGCCTGATGCCGCCCTAACCGAGGCTTCGGGTGATCGGACCGGGAAATTGTACAGTCACCCGACGTGTGAGGCCACCGCGCGAGAACGACGGCGAAAGCTGTCGGGGCATCGGCTCGAGAGGAACCCGTGAGGGTAAACCGCCGGGCGGGCCGCTGAAGACAAAGATCGGATACTGGTGGCCCGCTCGCACGGCGAAGCTAGGTGCTTGCAGGGTGGATCTATGGGGTCGCGCGCCGCCTCTTCCGTCGCCCCGGACCTATTTGGCGGAGCGTGGCCACTCCATGGCCCACCGCAAAAAAAAAAGAAAAAAAAGAGTGCAGCTACGCTCCAGCCATTTATGTTCAGCCCAAGCCAAAGATTACAGAGCGATGCCGTGCCGCTTGCATCAAACGACTCCTTGCTATTATGACCAAGTCAGTATCAGTCTAGTATTTAATATGCGACGCAAAAATTAATGTAAATGACATCACATCCACGAGAATGTTAAAATAAAATTAGACTTAATTAATTAATTATATATGCTGCACAGATGGCGTAGTGGTTAAGACACCGACCTTCCATACCAGTTCCGTGGGTTCGATTCCCACGCGGGACATTACTTTGTGTGATCCTCAAAGTGTTGTTCTAGGTCTGGGTGTAATTTGTCTGCGTTAATTGCATGTTTGTAAAGTCCCCCGCAATACAAGGATTATTTCCTTAGTGCGGGGTGGTGTCCTTTTTAAAAAAAAAAAAACTTAATTAATTGTCTTATTGAACAATTTGTTAATAATTAATTCGCTAATACCTATAATTAATCTGTTAAAATTATCCGTGTGGTGACGGAGTAAGAATACAATTCACCACCCCCTATCTTACCCGTGGGTGATCGTACGAGACGACTAAGTGATATAAAACGCATATAACATCTATGCAAGAGAAGGAAAACTCGAAACAAAACCCTATACCAACACGTCTGACCAGCGCGGTATAGTAGGTCAATTTCCCTCCCATTATGTAGGAGGCAGGAGCGGTGTGTGGTGTGAGCGGACCCTTACAGTCGAACATGTCACAGTACAGTATATCCCTCGTGTTTTATGATCTGACAATATCGTTACGCGGGCCGCGTTACGCGCGCGACACCGCCGGCGTCACGTGACGGGGTCACGTGTGATATATTATTGAATTAAAGTGGCGTATGGAAACGTATGTCTACTGAGATTTATTATTTGACATGGCGGGGGACTGGTTGTAGATAAATATACAAGATTGTGTGTCGTAACGGCATACTATACAAGTAAAACATTTTAATAACACAACTTCACAAAACAAAATGGCTTTGCAAAGGATCAGACTATATTCTTGCGATATATTCTGAATTGCCGAATCGATACTCAAAGTCAAAATTCTGACAAGATTCTGTGTGATTACTTTTTTAAATGGGGGTAGCGGGGGATAACAATATATGTTTTTTTGCGCAAATATCGCTAAATATTCTTGTTGGACCGAAGGGAAAACGTCTTTTGGTGCGCTGCACGCATATTTCTTCGTAGGCTGTGAGTGAAGCAACTTTTTCCATTTAATTTATTATAGCAGCTGTATGTGGTAATCAATTTCGCGTTCACATTTAATCCTCTATATAACATAAACTAGACAGGTGCTAAAAATAACACAATTACTACGTTTGAACCAGCTTGGGGTTGACAATCACAGCTGGTGATAAAAGAGCGGTAGCTTCTCGGTAGCCACCACCTCAGCCAGAAGGCACGTGTAGCAATACATAACGCAGTGCTTGTCCCAACATTACTGTATGGAAGCGAGAGTTGGGTATGCAGAAAAGAGTATGAAAGTAAAATTAATGCGATCGAAATATGATCTCTACGGAAAATCTATGGAGTTAGGCTGACCGACCGCATTCGTAACGACAACGTAAGAGAGCGAGTAGGTATGAAAGAGAGTATTGGTGTAAAGATGCGAAAGGGAATGCTCCGATGGTTCGGACATGTGGAAAGAATGCCGAACGAACATCTGGTTAAGAAGATATACAATGGGAAAGTGGAAGGATGTAGGTACCGGGGGAGATCGAGACTCACCTACCTAGACCACATTGGTCACGTACTGAAGGAAGGTGGAGTCAAGAGTCTCCGAAACCGGCGAGCGTATATGAAGAGAATTATGAATGTTGAGGAAGCGAGTGAAGTATGCTAGGATAGTTCTCTGGCACTCTGTTCTCTCTGCCTACCCTGCAAGGGATATGGCGTGATGATATGTATGTATATAACGCCAACACCATATGGTTGTCTATAGAGTCGATTTGTGCATGATAATTTTACGTGGTAACGTTATAAGAAAACCATTGCATACTTTTATGAATTGAATAAACAATGGAAACCACATCAACTTTTCACTTCACTTTATAAAAAGTTTTTCAAACACAAGTACGCTTAGTCCGATCGTGCTTCTCTATCGGTTGTTCCGCGTTCTCGCTTGCACGCTCGGCTCAGGCGGCACGTGATATATTTTCGTGGGTGCAGACAGCGTACATCGATTTATATAATATAGCGGATTAGACTTTGTAAGTCTCTCACTTACGAAATTTGCCAAGTCACAAGTCAAGTCTGAATTTACTATTATGCAAGTCATGCCGTCAGTTGTATCGCTAATGGCGTTCGCGCGTCGCGCGGGGCCTGTGGGTCTACTTCGCTATTATATATTGTTACTGTAAGAAATTAATTTGTTTGTTTGTACGTAATTTTCTACCGTCTATCTTACCCGTGGGTGAGGTTGAAAACGAATAAAGAGTTTAACGTGCATATAACATGTGTATAAGTGAAGGAAAACTTGAAATATAAAATGACATGTTTGACCTATTATTACTTTTCTTGTTTTGGCGTGATTATCTTAAATCTATGAACGTCGAGCGATAGAGACGCACGACCGGTCCATGCGTTCTTGCATCTGAAGAATTTAACGTTTGATTAAGTGAAGTGAATAGTTGATGTGGTTTCCATTGTTTATCTTTGTTCAATTCATAAAAGTATACAATTTTTCAACAATATATTATTGACGTTTGATCAGTGCGGTATAGTTGGATTTCTCTCTTAATTTGAAGAAGGCTGAAGTCCAACAGTGGGATATAATACATTCCACATCTATTTTTTTTTCATTTTACAAACGTAATTCATATAAACATACCGACATTAGTTATCTAGAATATATATATAATTATATCGTCTGATTAGTTCGAACGAAGTCGCGTCTCGTCCGTGACTCACAACACTCCCGTCACTAACACGAGTTAATGTGCGGTCCCTCATCCCGTCGCCCCAAGTGATTAATGTTGGTCCAGCGGGACGGAGGCTGCGTATATAAATGGTCGACGTTTGCCAACAAACAATTACAACAACTATTAATTATGTCTTAGTGTATTATGTGCGCCTGGTACATTACTGTAGGATTAACTGTCTCATAGTTCGTTTCTCTTCAGTAGTTATGTGCGCCTGGTACATTACTGTGGCATTAACTACGTCATAGTTCGTTTCTCTTCAGTAGTTATGTGCACCTGGTACATTACTGTAGGATTAACTGTCTCATGGTTCGTTTCTCTTCAGTAGTTATGTGCGCCTGGTACATTACTGTAGGATTAACTATCTCATAGTTCGTTTCTCTTCAGTAGTTATGTGCGCCTGGTACATTACTGTGGCATTAACTACGTCATAGTTCGTTTGTCTTCAGTAGTTATGTGCACCTGGTACATTACTGTAGGATTAACTGTCTCATAGTTCATTTCTCTTTAGTAGTTATGTGCGCCTGGTACATTACTGTAGGATTAACTATCTCATAGTTCGTTTCTCTTCAGTAGTTATGTGCGCCTGGTACATTACTGTGGCATTAACTACGTCATAGTTCGTTTCTCTTCAGTAGTTATGTGCACCTGGTACATTACTGTAGGATTAACTGTCTCATAGTTCGTTTCTCTTCAGTAGTTATGTGCGCCTGGTATATTACTGTAGGATTAACTGTCTCATAGTTCGTTTCTCTTCAGTAGTTATGTGCACCTGGTACATTACTGTAGGATTAACTGTCTCATAGTTCGTTTCTCTTCAGTAGTTATGTGCGCCTGGTATATTACTGTAGGATTAACTGTCTCATAGTTCGTTTCTCTTCAGTAGTTATGTGCGCCTGGTACATTACTGTAGGATTAACTATCTCATAGTTCGTTTCTCTTCAGTAGTTATGTGCGCCTGGTACATTACTGTGGCATTAACTACGTCATAGTTCGTTTCTCTTCAGTAGTTATGTGCACCTGGTACATTACTGTAGGATTAACTGTCTCATAGTTCGTTTCTCTTTAGTAGTTATATGCGCCTGGTACATTACTGTGGCATTAACTACGTCATAGTTCGTTTCTCTTCAGTAGTTATGTGCACCTGGTACATTACTGTAGGATTAACTGTCTCATAGTTCGTTTCTCTTCAGTAGTTATGTGCGCCTGGTATATTACTGTAGGATTAACTGTCTCATAGTTCGTTTCTCTTCAGTAGTTATGTGCACCTGGTACATTACTGTAGGATTAACTGTCTCATAGTTCGTTTCTCTTCAGTAGTTATGTGCGCCTGGTATATTACTGTAGGATTAACTGTCTCATAGTTCGTTTCTCTTCAGTAGTTATGTGCGCCTGGTACATTACTGTAGGATTAACTGTCTCATACTTCGTTTCTCTTCAGTAGTTATGTGCGCCTGGTACATTACTGTAGGATTAACTGTCTCATAGTTCGTTTCTCTTTAGTAGTTATATGCGCCTGGTACATTACTGTGGCATTAACTACGTCATAGTTCGTTTCTCTTTAGTAGTCATTTTGCGTGCGTGTGTGTAACCTTTTGTTTTATACGCTGATGCCCGTTGCCATGAGGGGACCCTTAACATTAAGATAGTGCCTAAAATACATATGAAAAAAAAATACGCACTAAATATATCGTATTAAGTGCTACTTAAAATTTTTATTTAACTTCATACATACATATCATCACGCCACATCCCTTGCAGGGTAGGCAGAGAGAACAGAGTGCCAGAGAACTCTATCCTTGCATGCTTCACTCGCTTCCTCAACATTCATAATTCTCTGCATACACGCTCGCCGGTTTCGGAGACTCTTGACTCCACCTTCCTTCAGTACGTGACCGATCTGGTCTAGGTAGGTTAGTCTCGGTCTCCCTCGGTACCTACATCCTTCCACTTTCGCATTGTATATCTTCTTAACCAGACGTTCGTTCGGCATTCTTTCCACATGTCCGAACCATCGGAGATGATAACTTTAGTTACTATAAAAAGAAATTAATTAATATAAATGTTGGTTATGTAGTCATAAGTGTCATCTAAAATTTAAAAGGTTGTTAATGAGTGCAGGCGCGAGTGCTGTGCACTAAGTAATTATATAGCGCAGTGCACCGTGAACTAATCAGCTCATGAGCCGCGACTGTGGCGCCCTAATTAATTATATGCTTACGTAATATTATAAACTATATTAAAAACATGTAGCTCTTAATACTTATACTTAGCAACGTCACTTAAATATTAGGTAGCACATAAAATAATCTATATATTTGTAAGTGTTAACTTACGTGTTGGTATAGGATTTAATTTCGAGATCTTTCACACGGAAATCCCTGTATTACCAAAGTTTTATTATAAGTTTTCCTTATTTTGTTCACTCTTTTACGATCATCTACGGGAAAGAAAGATGTCTCCATTTGATTTGATATCATCACCACACGGATGGTAAAAACGGCAATTACCATTTAAATTACAAATATATACAAGCAAGAAGTACCAGAAGATCAGAAACTTATAAGAGTAAATAGTATAGTATTTAACTCAGAGCAATTCGTAGCACCTCGTAGCACGTAGATAGTTCTACATGACCGTAGACAGTTCTACATGACCGTAGATAGTTCTACATGACCGTAGATAGTTCTACATGACCGTAGACCTACACTTGCTACGCCGTAGCTGTTGAACGAGTTCAGTAATTGTGAACCGGATCATTAGCAAACGTGAAGTAAGAACATACTTATATTACTTTGTTAAACTAAGTTTAACGATGGGTACTAACACACAACGTCTCATTTAAGAACGTGAATGTGAGTAATAGTTTATTTAACATACGTAGCTACCCACACTAGTTCAATTGGATTGGCCCACATTAGTCTAATTGATAAAAAAAATTAACGCAATGAAGTAAAGTTTATTTTTCTTTATATAGAAATATAAATACTATCGAGTTTTCACTTTCTTTTAGTATTTGTTAAAAACATTTCTTTAGTTCGTTTGTACGTCGTATAAACAAACTATTGCCTAATTATTTAATGTTACTAATTTCATTAGTTCCTGCTCGTGAGTTATTTGTTTGGTAATTATTTAACTGTATTCAAGGGTGTCGTATAAACAAACTATTGCCTAATTATTTAATGTTACTAATTTCATTAGTTCCTGCTCGTGAGTTATTTGTTTGGTAATTATTTAACTGTATTCAAGGGTGTCGTATAAACAAACTATTGCCTAATTATTTAATGTTACTAATTTCATTAGTTCCTGCTCGTGAGTTATTTGTTTGGTAATTATTTAACTGTATTCAAGGGTGTCGTATAAACAAACTATTGCCTAATTATTTAATGTTACTAATTTCATTAGTTCCTGCTCGTGAGTTATTTGTTTGGTAATTATTTAACTGTATTCAAGGGTGTCGTATAAACAAACTATTGCCTAATTATTTAATGTTACTAATTTCATTAGTTCCTGCTCGTGAGTTATTTGTTTGGTAATTATTTAACTGTATTCAAGGGTGTCGTATAAACAAACTATTGCCTAATTATTTAATGTTACTAATTTCATTAGTTCCTGCTCGTGAGTTATTTGTTTGGTAATTATTTAACTGTATTCAAGGGTGTCGTATAAACAAACTATTGCCTAATTATTTAATGTTACTAATTTCATTAGTTCCTGCTCGTGAGTTATTTGTTTGGTAATTATTTAACTGTATTCAAGGGTGTCGTATAAACAAACTATTGCCTAATTATTTAATGTTACTAATTTCATTAGTTCCTGCTCGTGAGTTATTTGTTTGGTAATTATTTAACTGTATTCAAGGGTGTCGTATAAACAAACTATTGCCTAATTATTTAATGTTACTAATTTCATTAGTTCCTGCTCGTGAGTTATTTGTTTGGTAATTATTTAACTGTATTCAAGGGTGTCGTATAAACAAACTATTGCCTAATTATTTAATGTTACTAATTTCATTAGTTCCTGCTCGTGAGTTATTTGTTTGGTAATTATTTAACTGTATTCAAGGGTGTCGTATAAACAAACTATTGCCTAATTATTTAATGTTACTAATTTCATTAGTTCCTGCTCGTGAGTTATTTGTTTGGTAATTATTTAACTGTATTCAAGGGTGTCGTATAAACAAACTATTGCCTAATTATTTAATGTTACTAATTTCATTAGTTCCTGCTCGTGAGTTATTTGTTTGGTAATTATTTAACTGTATTCAAGGGTGTCGTATAAACAAACTATTGCCTAATTATTTAATGTTACTAATTTCATTAGTTCCTGCTCGTGAGTTATTTGTTTGGTAATTATTTAACTGTATTCAAGGGTGTCGTATAAACAAACTATTGCCTAATTATTTAATGTTACTAATTTCATTAGTTCCTGCTCGTGAGTTATTTGTTTGGTAATTATTTAACTGTATTCAAGGGTGTCGTATAAACAAACTATTGCCTAATTATTTAATGTTACTAATTTCATTAGTTCCTGCTCGTGAGTTATTTGTTTGGTAATTATTTAACTGTATTCAAGGATGTCGTATAAACAAACTATTGCCTAATTATTTAATGTTACTAATTTCATTAGTTCCTGCTCGTGAGTTATTTGTTTGGTAATTATTTAACTGTATTCAAGGGTGTCGTATAAACAAACTATTGCCTAATTATTTAATGTTACTAATTTCATTAGTTCCTGCTCGTGAGTTATTTGTTTGGTAATTATTTAACTGTATTCAAGGGTGTCGTATAAACAAACTATTGCCTAATTATTTAATGTTACTAATTTCATTAGTTCCTGCTCGTGAGTTATTTGTTTGGTAATTATTTAACTGTATTCAAGGGTGTCGTATAAACAAACTATTGCCTAATTATTTAATGTTACTAATTTCATTAGTTCCTGCTCGTGAGTTATTTGTTTGGTAATTATTTAACTGTATTCAAGGGTGTCGTATAAACAAACTATTGCCTAATTATTTAATGTTACTAATTTCATTAGTTCCTGCTCGTGAGTTATTTGTTTGGTAATTATTTAACTGTATTCAAGGGTGTCGTATAAACAAACTATTGCCTAATTATTTAATGTTACTAATTTCATTAGTTCCTGCTCGTGAGTTATTTGTTTGGTAATTATTTAACTGTATTCAAGGGTGTCGTATAAACAAACTATTGCCTAATTATTTAATGTTACTAATTTCATTAGTTCCTGCTCGTGAGTTATTTGTTTGGTAATTATTTAACTGTATTCAAGGGTGTCGTATAAACAAACTATTGCCTAATTATTTAATGTTACTAATTTCATTTGTTCCTGCTCGTGAGTTATTTGTTTGGTAATTATTTAACTGTATTCAAGGGTGTCGTATAAACAAACTATTGCCTAATTATTTAATGTTACTAATTTCATTAGTTCCTGCTCGTGAGTTATTTGTTTGGTAATTATTTAACTGTATTCAAGGGTGTCGTATAAACAAACTATTGCCTAATTATTTAATGTTACTAATTTCATTAGTTCCTGCTCGTGAGTTATTTGTTTGGTAATTATTTAACTGTATTCAAGGGTGTCGTATAAACAAACTATTGCCTAATTATTTAATGTTACTAATTTCATTAGTTCCTGCTCGTGAGTTATTTGTTTGGTAATTATTTAACTGTATTCAAGGGTGTCGTATAAACAAACTATTGCCTAATTATTTAATGTTACTAATTTCATTTGTTCCTGCTCGTGAGTTATTTGTTTGGTAATTATTTAACTGTATTCAAGGGTGTCGTATAAACAAACTATTGCCTAATTATTTAATGTTACTAATTTCATTAGTTCCTGCTCGTGAGTTATTTGTTTGGTAATTATTTAACTGTATTCAAGGGTGTCGTATAAACAAACTATTGCCTAATTATTTAATGTTACTAATTTCATTAGTTCCTGCTCGTGAGTTATTTGTTTGGTAATTATTTAACTGTATTCAAGGGTGTCGTATAAACAAACTATTGCCTAATTATTTAATGTTACTAATTTCATTAGTTCCTGCTCGTGAGTTATTTGTTTGGTAATTATTTAACTGTATTCAAGGGTGTCGTATAAACAAACTATTGCCTAATTATTTAATGTTACTAATTTCATTAGTTCCTGCTCGTGAGTTATTTGTTTGGTAATTATTTAACTGTATTCAAGGGTGTCGTATAAACAAACTATTGCCTAATTATTTAATGTTACTAATTTCATTAGTTCCTGCTCGTGAGTTATTTGTTTGGTAATTATTTAACTGTATTCAAGGGTGTCGTATAAACAAACTATTGCCTAATTATTTAATGTTACTAATTTCATTAGTTCCTGCTCGTGAGTTATTTGTTTGGTAATTATTTAACTGTATTCAAGGGTGTCGTATAAACAAACTATTGCCTAATTATTTAATGTTACTAATTTCATTAGTTCCTGCTCGTGAGTTATTTGTTTGGTAATTATTTAACTGTATTCAAGGGTGTCGTATAAACAAACTATTGCCTAATTATTTAATGTTACTAATTTCATTAGTTCCTGCTCGTGAGTTATTTGTTTGGTAATTATTTAACTGTATTCAAGGGTGTCGTATAAACAAACTATTGCCTAATTATTTAATGTTACTAATTTCATTAGTTCCTGCTCGTGAGTTATTTGTTTGGTAATTATTTAACTGTATTCAAGGGTGTCGTATAAACAAACTATTGCCTAATTATTTAATGTTACTAATTTCATTAGTTCCTGCTCGTGAGTTATTTGTTTGGTAATTATTTAACTGTATTCAAGGGTGTCGTATAAACAAACTATTGCCTAATTATTTAATGTTACTAATTTCATTAGTTCCTGCTCGTGAGTTATTTGTTTGGTAATTATTTAACTGTATTCAAGGGTGTCGTATAAACAAACTATTGCCTAATTATTTAATGTTACTAATTTCATTAGTTCCTGCTCGTGAGTTATTTGTTTGGTAATTATTTAACTGTATTCAAGGGTGTCGTATAAACAAACTATTGCCTAATTATTTAATGTTACTAATTTCATTAGTTCCTGCTCGTGAGTTATTTGTTTGGTAATTATTTAACTGTATTCAAGGGTGTCGTATAAACAAACTATTGCCTAATTATTTAATGTTACTAATTTCATTAGTTCCTGCTCGTGAGTTATTTGTTTGGTAATTATTTAACTGTATTCAAGGGTGTCGTATAAACAAACTATTGCCTAATTATTTAATGTTACTAATTTCATTAGTTCCTGCTCGTGAGTTATTTGTTTGGTAATTATTTAACTGTATTCAAGGGTGTCGTATAAACAAACTATTGCCTAATTATTTAATGTTACTAATTTCATTAGTTCCTGCTCGTGAGTTATTTGTTTGGTAATTATTTAACTGTATTCAAGGGTGTCGTATAAACAAACTATTGCCTAATTATTTAATGTTACTAATTTCATTAGTTCCTGCTCGTGAGTTATTTGTTTGGTAATTATTTAACTGTATTCAAGGGTGTCGTATAAACAAACTATTGCCTAATTATTTAATGTTACTAATTTCATTAGTTCCTGCTCGTGAGTTATTTGTTTGGTAATTATTTAACTGTATTCAAGGGTGTCGTATAAACAAACTATTGCCTAATTATTTAATGTTACTAATTTCATTTGTTCCTGCTCGTGAGTTATTTGTTTGGTAATTATTTAACTGTATTCAAGGGTGTCGTATAAACAAACTATTGCCTAATTATTTAATGTTACTAATTTCATTAGTTCCTGCTCGTGAGTTATTTGTTTGGTAATTATTTAACTGTATTCAAGGGTGTCGTATAAACAAACTATTGCCTAATTATTTAATGTTACTAATTTCATTAGTTCCTGCTCGTGAGTTATTTGTTTGGTAATTATTTAACTGTATTCAAGGGTGTCGTATAAACAAACTATTGCCTAATTATTTAATGTTACTAATTTCATTAGTTCCTGCTCGTGAGTTATTTGTTTGGTAATTATTTAACTGTATTCAAGGGTGTCGTATAAACAAACTATTGCCTAATTATTTAATGTTACTAATTTCATTTGTTCCTGCTCGTGAGTTATTTGTTTGGTAATTATTTAACTGTATTCAAGGGTGTCGTATAAACAAACTATTGCCTAATTATTTAATGTTACTAATTTCATTAGTTCCTGCTCGTGAGTTATTTGTTTGGTAATTATTTAACTGTATTCAAGGGTGTCGTATAAACAAACTATTGCCTAATTATTTAATGTTACTAATTTCATTAGTTCCTGCTCGTGAGTTATTTGTTTGGTAATTATTTAACTGTATTCAAGGGTGTCGTATAAACAAACTATTGCCTAATTATTTAATGTTACTAATTTCATTAGTTCCTGCTCGTGAGTTATTTGTTTGGTAATTATTTAACTGTATTCAAGGGTGTCGTATAAACAAACTATTGCCTAATTATTTAATGTTACTAATTTCATTAGTTCCTGCTCGTGAGTTATTTGTTTGGTAATTATTTAACTGTATTCAAGGGTGTCGTATAAACAAACTATTGCCTAATTATTTAATGTTACTAATTTCATTAGTTCCTGCTCGTGAGTTATTTGTTTGGTAATTATTTAACTGTATTCAAGGGTGTCGTATAAACAAACTATTGCCTAATTATTTAATGTTACTAATTTCATTAGTTCCTGCTCGTGAGTTATTTGTTTGGTAATTATTTAACTGTATTCAAGGGTGTCGTATAAACAAACTATTGCCTAATTATTTAATGTTACTAATTTCATTAGTTCCTGCTCGTGAGTTATTTGTTTGGTAATTATTTAACTGTATTCAAGGGTGTCGTATAAACAAACTATTGCCTAATTATTTAATGTTACTAATTTCATTAGTTCCTGCTCGTGAGTTATTTGTTTGGTAATTATTTAACTGTATTCAAGGGTGTCGTATAAACAAACTATTGCCTAATTATTTAATGTTACTAATTTCATTAGTTCCTGCTCGTGAGTTATTTGTTTGGTAATTATTTAACTGTATTCAAGGGTGTCGTATAAACAAACTATTGCCTAATTATTTAATGTTACTAATTTCATTAGTTCCTGCTCGTGAGTTATTTGTTTGGTAATTATTTAACTGTATTCAAGGGTGTCGTATAAACAAACTATTGCCTAATTATTTAATGTTACTAATTTCATTAGTTCCTGCTCGTGAGTTATTTGTTTGGTAATTATTTAACTGTATTCAAGGGTGTCGTATAAACAAACTATTGCCTAATTATTTAATGTTACTAATTTCATTAGTTCCTGCTCGTGAGTTATTTGTTTGGTAATTATTTAACTGTATTCAAGGGTGTCGTATAAACAAACTATTGCCTAATTATTTAATGTTACTAATTTCATTAGTTCCTGCTCGTGAGTTATTTGTTTGGTAATTATTTAACTGTATTCAAGGGTGTCGTATAAACAAACTATTGCCTAATTATTTAATGTTACTAATTTCATTTGTTCCTGCTCGTGAGTTATTTGTTTGGTAATTATTTAACTGTATTCAAGGGTGTCGTATAAACAAACTATTGCCTAATTATTTAATGTTACTAATTTCATTAGTTCCTGCTCGTGAGTTATTTGTTTGGTAATTATTTAACTGTATTCAAGGGTGTCGTATAAACAAACTATTGCCTAATTATTTAATGTTACTAATTTCATTTGTTCCTGCTCGTGAGTTATTTGTTTGGTAATTATTTAACTGTATTCAAGGGTGTCGTATAAACAAACTATTGCCTAATTATTTAATGTTACTAATTTCATTTGTTCCTGCTCGTGAGTTATTTGTTTGGTAATTATTTAACTGTATTCAAGGGTGTCGTATAAACAAACTATTGCCTAATTATTTAATGTTACTAATTTCATTAGTTCCTGCTCGTGAGTTATTTGTTTGGTAATTATTTAACTGTATTCAAGGGTGTCGTATAAACAAACTATTGCCTAATTATTTAATGTTACTAATTTCATTAGTTCCTGCTCGTGAGTTATTTGTTTGGTAATTATTTAACTGTATTCAAGGGTGTCGTATAAACAAACTATTGCCTAATTATTTAATGTTACTAATTTCATTAGTTCCTGCTCGTGAGTTATTTGTTTGGTAATTATTTAACTGTATTCAAGGGTGTCGTATAAACAAACTATTGCCTAATTATTTAATGTTACTAATTTCATTAGTTCCTGCTCGTGAGTTATTTGTTTGGTAATTATTTAACTGTATTCAAGGGTGTCGTATAAACAAACTATTGCCTAATTATTTAATGTTACTAATTTCATTAGTTCCTGCTCGTGAGTTATTTGTTTGGTAATTATTTAACTGTATTCAAGGGTGTCGTATAAACAAACTATTGCCTAATTATTTAATGTTACTAATTTCATTAGTTCCTGCTCGTGAGTTATTTGTTTGGTAATTATTTAACTGTATTCAAGGGTGTCGTATAAACAAACTATTGCCTAATTATTTAATGTTACTAATTTCATTAGTTCCTGCTCGTGAGTTATTTGTTTGGTAATTATTTAACTGTATTCAAGGGTGTCGTATAAACAAACTATTGCCTAATTATTTAATGTTACTAATTTCATTAGTTCCTGCTCGTGAGTTATTTGTTTGGTAATTATTTAACTGTATTCAAGGGTGTCGTATAAACAAACTATTGCCTAATTATTTAATGTTACTAATTTCATTAGTTCCTGCTCGTGAGTTATTTGTTTGGTAATTATTTAACTGTATTCAAGGGTGTCGTATAAACAAACTATTGCCTAATTATTTAATGTTACTAATTTCATTAGTTCCTGCTCGTGAGTTATTTGTTTGGTAATTATTTAACTGTATTCAAGGGTGTCGTATAAACAAACTATTGCCTAATTATTTAATGTTACTAATTTCATTAGTTCCTGCTCGTGAGTTATTTGTTTGGTAATTATTTAACTGTATTCAAGGGTGTCGTATAAACAAACTATTGCCTAATTATTTAATGTTACTAATTTCATTTGTTCCTGCTCGTGAGTTATTTGTTTGGTAATTATTTAACTGTATTCAAGGGTGTCGTATAAACAAACTATTGCCTAATTATTTAATGTTACTAATTTCATTTGTTCCTGCTCGTGAGTTATTTGTTTGGTAATTATTTAACTGTATTCAAGGGTGTCGTATAAACAAACTATTGCCTAATTATTTAATGTTACTAATTTCATTAGTTCCTGCTCGTGAGTTATTTGTTTGGTAATTATTTAACTGTATTCAAGGGTGTCGTATAAACAAACTATTGCCTAATTATTTAATGTTACTAATTTCATTAGTTCCTGCTCGTGAGTTATTTGTTTGGTAATTATTTAACTGTATTCAAGGGTGTCGTATAAACAAACTATTGCCTAATTATTTAATGTTACTAATTTCATTAGTTCCTGCTCGTGAGTTATTTGTTTGGTAATTATTTAACTGTATTCAAGGGTGTCGTATAAACAAACTATTGCCTAATTATTTAATGTTACTAATTTCATTAGTTCCTGCTCGTGAGTTATTTGTTTGGTAATTATTTAACTGTATTCAAGGGTGTCGTATAAACAAACTATTGCCTAATTATTTAATGTTACTAATTTCATTAGTTCCTGCTCGTGAGTTATTTGTTTGGTAATTATTTAACTGTATTCAAGGGTGTCGTATAAACAAACTATTGCCTAATTATTTAATGTTACTAATTTCATTAGTTCCTGCTCGTGAGTTATTTGTTTGGTAATTATTTAACTGTATTCAAGGGTGTCGTATAAACAAACTATTGCCTAATTATTTAATGTTACTAATTTCATTAGTTCCTGCTCGTGAGTTATTTGTTTGGTAATTATTTAACTGTATTCAAGGGTGTCGTATAAACAAACTATTGCCTAATTATTTAATGTTACTAATTTCATTAGTTCCTGCTCGTGAGTTATTTGTTTGGTAATTATTTAACTGTATTCAAGGGTGTCGTATAAACAAACTATTGCCTAATTATTTAATGTTACTAATTTCATTAGTTCCTGCTCGTGAGTTATTTGTTTGGTAATTATTTAACTGTATTCAAGGGTGTCGTATAAACAAACTATTGCCTAATTATTTAATGTTACTAATTTCATTAGTTCCTGCTCGTGAGTTATTTGTTTGGTAATTATTTAACTGTATTCAAGGGTGTCGTATAAACAAACTATTGCCTAATTATTTAATGTTACTAATTTCATTAGTTCCTGCTCGTGAGTTATTTGTTTGGTAATTATTTAACTGTATTCAAGGGTGTCGTATAAACAAACTATTGCCTAATTATTTAATGTTACTAATTTCATTTGTTCCTGCTCGTGAGTTATTTGTTTGGTAATTATTTAACTGTATTCAAGGGTGTCGTATAAACAAACTATTGCCTAATTATTTAATGTTACTAATTTCATTTGTTCCTGCTCGTGAGTTATTTGTTTGGTAATTATTTAACTGTATTCAAGGGTGTCGTATAAACAAACTATTGCCTAATTATTTAATGTTACTAATTTCATTTGTTCCTGCTCGTGAGTTATTTGTTTGGTAATTATTTAACTGTATTCAAGGGTGTCGTATAAACAAACTATTGCCTAATTATTTAATGTTACTAATTTCATTAGTTCCTGCTCGTGAGTTATTTGTTTGGTAATTATTTAACTGTATTCAAGGATGTCGTATAAACAAACTATTGCCTAATTATTTAATGTTACTAATTTCATTAGTTCCTGCTCGTGAGTTATTTGTTTGGTAATTATTTAACTGTATTCAAGGGTGTCGTATAAACAAACTATTGCCTAATTATTTAATGTTACTAATTTCATTAGTTCCTGCTCGTGAGTTATTTGTTTGGTAATTATTTAACTGTATTCAAGGGTGTCGTATAAACAAACTATTGCCTAATTATTTAATGTTACTAATTTCATTAGTTCCTGCTCGTGAGTTATTTGTTTGGTAATTATTTAACTGTATTCAAGGGTGTCGTATAAACAAACTATTGCCTAATTATTTAATGTTACTAATTTCATTAGTTCCTGCTCGTGAGTTATTTGTTTGGTAATTATTTAACTGTATTCAAGGGTGTCGTATAAACAAACTATTGCCTAATTATTTAATGTTACTAATTTCATTAGTTCCTGCTCGTGAGTTATTTGTTTGGTAATTATTTAACTGTATTCAAGGGTGTCGTATAAACAAACTATTGCCTAATTATTTAATGTTACTAATTTCATTAGTTCCTGCTCGTGAGTTATTTGTTTGGTAATTATTTAACTGTATTCAAGGGTGTCGTATAAACAAACTATTGCCTAATTATTTAATGTTACTAATTTCATTAGTTCCTGCTCGTGAGTTATTTGTTTGGTAATTATTTAACTGTATTCAAGGGTGTCGTATAAACAAACTATTGCCTAATTATTTAATGTTACTAATTTCATTAGTTCCTGCTCGTGAGTTATTTGTTTGGTAATTATTTAACTGTATTCAAGGGTGTCGTATAAACAAACTATTGCCTAATTATTTAATGTTACTAATTTCATTAGTTCCTGCTCGTGAGTTATTTGTTTGGTAATTATTTAACTGTATTCAAGGGTGTCGTATAAACAAACTATTGCCTAATTATTTAATGTTACTAATTTCATTAGTTCCTGCTCGTGAGTTATTTGTTTGGTAATTATTTAACTGTATTCAAGGGTGTCGTATAAACAAACTATTGCCTAATTATTTAATGTTACTAATTTCATTTGTTCCTGCTCGTGAGTTATTTGTTTGGTAATTATTTAACTGTATTCAAGGGTGTCGTATAAACAAACTATTGCCTAATTATTTAATGTTACTAATTTCATTTGTTCCTGCTCGTGAGTTATTTGTTTGGTAATTATTTAACTGTATTCAAGGGTGTCGTATAAACAAACTATTGCCTAATTATTTAATGTTACTAATTTCATTAGTTCCTGCTCGTGAGTTATTTGTTTGGTAATTATTTAACTGTATTCAAGGGTGTCGTATAAACAAACTATTGCCTAATTATTTAATGTTACTAATTTCATTTGTTCCTGCTCGTGAGTTATTTGTTTGGTAATTATTTAACTGTATTCAAGGGTGTCGTATAAACAAACTATTGCCTAATTATTTAATGTTACTAATTTCATTAGTTCCTGCTCGTGAGTTATTTGTTTGGTAATTATTTAACTGTATTCAAGGGTGTCGTATAAACAAACTATTGCCTAATTATTTAATGTTACTAATTTCATTAGTTCCTGCTCGTGAGTTATTTGTTTGGTAATTATTTAACTGTATTCAAGGGTGTCGTATAAACAAACTATTGCCTAATTATTTAATGTTACTAATTTCATTAGTTCCTGCTCGTGAGTTATTTGTTTGGTAATTATTTAACTGTATTCAAGGGTGTCGTATAAACAAACTATTGCCTAATTATTTAATGTTACTAATTTCATTAGTTCCTGCTCGTGAGTTATTTGTTTGGTAATTATTTAACTGTATTCAAGGGTGTCGTATAAACAAACTATTGCCTAATTATTTAATGTTACTAATTTCATTAGTTCCTGCTCGTGAGTTATTTGTTTGGTAATTATTTAACTGTATTCAAGGGTGTCGTATAAACAAACTATTGCCTAATTATTTAATGTTACTAATTTCATTAGTTCCTGCTCGTGAGTTATTTGTTTGGTAATTATTTAACTGTATTCAAGGGTGTCGTATAAACAAACTATTGCCTAATTATTTAATGTTACTAATTTCATTTGTTCCTGCTCGTGAGTTATTTGTTTGGTAATTATTTAACTGTATTCAAGGGTGTCGTATAAACAAACTATTGCCTAATTATTTAATGTTACTAATTTCATTTGTTCCTGCTCGTGAGTTATTTGTTTGGTAATTATTTAACTGTATTCAAGGGTGTCGTATAAACAAACTATTGCCTAATTATTTAATGTTACTAATTTCATTAGTTCCTGCTCGTGAGTTATTTGTTTGGTAATTATTTAACTGTATTCAAGGGTGTCGTATAAACAAACTATTGCCTAATTATTTAATGTTACTAATTTCATTAGTTCCTGCTCGTGAGTTATTTGTTTGGTAATTATTTAACTGTATTCAAGGGTGTCGTATAAACAAACTATTGCCTAATTATTTAATGTTACTAATTTCATTTGTTCCTGCTCGTGAGTTATTTGTTTGGTAATTATTTAACTGTATTCAAGGGTGTCGTATAAACAAACTATTGCCTAATTATTTAATGTTACTAATTTCATTTGTTCCTGCTCGTGAGTTATTTGTTTGGTAAATATTTAACTGTATTCAAGGGTGTCGTATAAACAAACTATTGCCTAATTATTTAATGTTACTAATTTCATTTGTTCCTGCTCGTGAGTTATTTGTTTGGTAATTATTTAACTGTATTCAAGGGTGTCGTATAAACAAACTATTGCCTAATTATTTAATGTTACTAATTTCATTAGTTCCTGCTCGTGAGTTATTTGTTTGGTAATTATTTAACTGTATTCAAGGGTGTCGTATAAACAAACTATTGCCTAATTATTTAATGTTACTAATTTCATTAGTTCCTGCTCGTGAGTTATTTGTTTGGTAATTATTTAACTGTATTCAAGGGTGTCGTATAAACAAACTATTGCCTAATTATTTAATGTTACTAATTTCATTAGTTCCTGCTCGTGAGTTATTTGTTTGGTAATTATTTAACTGTATTCAAGGGTGTCGTATAAACAAACTATTGCCTAATTATTTAATGTTACTAATTTCATTTGTTCCTGCTCGTGAGTTATTTGTTTGGTAATTATTTAACTGTATTCAAGGGTGTCGTATAAACAAACTATTGCCTAATTATTTAATGTTACTAATTTCATTTGTTCCTGCTCGTGAGTTATTTGTTTGGTAATTATTTAACTGTATTCAAGGGTGTCGTATAAACAAACTATTGCCTAATTATTTAATGTTACTAATTTCATTAGTTCCTGCTCGTGAGTTATTTGTTTGGTAATTATTTAACTGTATTCAAGGGTGTCGTATAAACAAACTATTGCCTAATTATTTAATGTTACTAATTTCATTAGTTCCTGCTCGTGAGTTATTTGTTTGGTAATTATTTAACTGTATTCAAGGGTGTCGTATAAACAAACTATTGCCTAATTATTTAATGTTACTAATTTCATTTGTTCCTGCTCGTGAGTTATTTGTTTGGTAATTATTTAACTGTATTCAAGGGTGTCGTATAAACAAACTATTGCCTAATTATTTAATGTTACTAATTTCATTTGTTCCTGCTCGTGAGTTATTTGTTTGGTAATTATTTAACTGTATTCAAGGGTGTCGTATAAACAAACTATTGCCTAATTATTTAATGTTACTAATTTCATTTGTTCCTGCTCGTGAGTTATTTGTTTGGTAATTATTTAACTGTATTCAAGGGTGTCGTATAAACAAACTATTGCCTAATTATTTAATGTTACTAATTTCATTAGTTCCTGCTCGTGAGTTATTTGTTTGGTAATTATTTAACTGTATTCAAGGGTGTCGTATAAACAAACTATTGCCTAATTATTTAATGTTACTAATTTCATTAGTTCCTGCTCGTGAGTTATTTGTTTGGTAATTATTTAACTGTATTCAAGGGTGTCGTATAAACAAACTATTGCCTAATTATTTAATGTTACTAATTTCATTAGTTCCTGCTCGTGAGTTATTTGTTTGGTAATTATTTAACTGTATTCAAGGGTGTCGTATAAACAAACTATTGCCTAATTATTTAATGTTACTAATTTCATTTGTTCCTGCTCGTGAGTTATTTGTTTGGTAATTATTTAACTGTATTCAAGGGTGTCGTATAAACAAACTATTGCCTAATTATTTAATGTTACTAATTTCATTTGTTCCTGCTCGTGAGTTATTTGTTTGGTAATTATTTAACTGTATTCAAGGGTGTCGTATAAACAAACTATTGCCTAATTATTTAATGTTACTAATTTCATTTGTTCCTGCTCGTGAGTTATTTGTTTGGTAATTATTTAACTGTATTCAAGGGTGTCGTATAAACAAACTATTGCCTAATTATTTAATGTTACTAATTTCATTAGTTCCTGCTCGTGAGTTATTTGTTTGGTAATTATTTAACTGTATTCAAGGGTGTCGTATAAACAAACTATTGCCTAATTATTTAATGTTACTAATTTCATTTGTTCCTGCTCGTGAGTTATTTGTTTGGTAATTATTTAACTGTATTCAAGGGTGTCGTATAAACAAACTATTGCCTAATTATTTAATGTTACTAATTTCATTAGTTCCTGCTCGTGAGTTATTTGTTTGGTAATTATTTAACTGTATTCAAGGGTGTCGTATAAACAAACTATTGCCTAATTATTTAATGTTACTAATTTCATTTGTTCCTGCTCGTGAGTTATTTGTTTGGTAATTATTTAACTGTATTCAAGGGTGTCGTATAAACAAACTATTGCCTAATTATTTAATGTTACTAATTTCATTTGTTCCTGCTCGTGAGTTATTTGTTTGGTAATTATTTAACTGTATTCAAGGGTGTCGTATAAACAAACTATTGCCTAATTATTTAATGTTACTAATTTCATTTGTTCCTGCTCGTGAGTTATTTGTTTGGTAATTATTTAACTGTATTCAAGGGTGTCGTATAAACAAACTATTGCCTAATTATTTAATGTTACTAATTTCATTTGTTCCTGCTCGTGAGTTATTTGTTTGGTAATTATTTAACTGTATTCAAGGGTGTCGTATAAACAAACTATTGCCTAATTATTTAATGTTACTAATTTCATTTGTTCCTGCTCGTGAGTTATTTGTTTGGTAATTATTTAACTGTATTCAAGGGTGTCGTATAAACAAACTATTGCCTAATTATTTAATGTTACTAATTTCATTTGTTCCTGCTCGTGAGTTATTTGTTTGGTAATTATTTAACTGTATTCAAGGGTGTCGTATAAACAAACTATTGCCTAATTATTTAATGTTACTAATTTCATTTGTTCCTGCTCGTGAGTTATTTGTTTGGTAATTATTTAACTGTATTCAAGGGTGTCGTATAAACAAACTATTGCCTAATTATTTAATGTTACTAATTTCATTTGTTCCTGCTCGTGAGTTATTTGTTTGGTAATTATTTAACTGTATTCAAGGGTGTCGTATAAACAAACTATTGCCTAATTATTTAATGTTACTAATTTCATTTGTTCCTGCTCGTGAGTTATTTGTTTGGTAATTATTTAACTGTATTCAAGGGTGTCGTATAAACAAACTATTGCCTAATTATTTAATGTTACTAATTTCATTAGTTCCTGCTCGTGAGTTATTTGTTTGGTAATTATTTAACTGTATTCAAGGGTGTCGTATAAACAAACTATTGCCTAATTATTTAATGTTACTAATTTCATTAGTTCCTGCTCGTGAGTTATTTGTTTGGTAATTATTTAACTGTATTCAAGGATGTCGTATAAACAAACTATTGCCTAATTATTTAATGTTACTAATTTCATTAGTTCCTGCTCGTGAGTTATTTGTTTGGTAATTATTTAACTGTATTCAAGGGTGTCGTATAAACAAACTATTGCCTAATTATTTAATGTTACTAATTTCATTAGTTCCTGCTCGTGAGTTATTTGTTTGGTAATTATTTAACTGTATTCAAGGGTGTCGTATAAACAAACTATTGCCTAATTATTTAATGTTACTAATTTCATTAGTTCCTGCTCGTGAGTTATTTGTTTGGTAATTATTTAACTGTATTCAAGGATGTCGTATAAACAAACTATTGCCTAATTATTTAATGTTACTAATTTCATTAGTTCCTGCTCGTGAGTTATTTGTTTGGTAATTATTTAACTGTATTCAAGGGTGTCGTATAAACAAACTATTGCCTAATTATTTAATGTTACTAATTTCATTAGTTCCTGCTCGTGAGTTATTTGTTTGGTAATTATTTAACTGTATTCAAGGGTGTCGTATAAACAAACTATTGCCTAATTATTTAATGTTACTAATTTCATTAGTTCCTGCTCGTGAGTTATTTGTTTGGTAATTATTTAACTGTATTCAAGGGTGTCGTATAAACAAACTATTGCCTAATTATTTAATGTTACTAATTTCATTAGTTCCTGCTCGTGAGTTATTTGTTTGGTAATTATTTAACTGTATTCAAGGGTGTCGTATAAACAAACTATTGCCTAATTATTTAATGTTACTAATTTCATTAGTTCCTGCTCGTGAGTTATTTGTTTGGTAATTATTTAACTGTATTCAAGGGTGTCGTATAAACAAACTATTGCCTAATTATTTAATGTTACTAATTTCATTAGTTCCTGCTCGTGAGTTATTTGTTTGGTAATTATTTAACTGTATTCAAGGGTGTCGTATAAACAAACTATTGCCTAATTATTTAATGTTACTAATTTCATTAGTTCCTGCTCGTGAGTTATTTGTTTGGTAATTATTTAACTGTATTCAAGGGTGTCGTATAAACAAACTATTGCCTAATTATTTAATGTTACTAATTTCATTAGTTCCTGCTCGTGAGTTATTTGTTTGGTAATTATTTAACTGTATTCAAGGGTGTCGTATAAACAAACTATTGCCTAATTATTTAATGTTACTAATTTCATTAGTTCCTGCTCGTGAGTTATTTGTTTGGTAATTATTTAACTGTATTCAAGGGTGTCGTATAAACAAACTATTGCCTAATTATTTAATGTTACTAATTTCATTAGTTCCTGCTCGTGAGTTATTTGTTTGGTAATTATTTAACTGTATTCAAGGGTGTCGTATAAACAAACTATTGCCTAATTATTTAATGTTACTAATTTCATTTGTTCCTGCTCGTGAGTTATTTGTTTGGTAATTATTTAACTGTATTCAAGGGTGTCGTATAAACAAACTATTGCCTAATTATTTAATGTTACTAATTTCATTTGTTCCTGCTCGTGAGTTATTTGTTTGGTAATTATTTAACTGTATTCAAGGGTGTCGTATAAACAAACTATTGCCTAATTATTTAATGTTACTAATTTCATTAGTTCCTGCTCGTGAGTTATTTGTTTGGTAATTATTTAACTGTATTCAAGGGTGTCGTATAAACAAACTATTGCCTAATTATTTAATGTTACTAATTTCATTTGTTCCTGCTCGTGAGTTATTTGTTTGGTAATTATTTAACTGTATTCAAGGGTGTCGTATAAACAAACTATTGCCTAATTATTTAATGTTACTAATTTCATTAGTTCCTGCTCGTGAGTTATTTGTTTGGTAATTATTTAACTGTATTCAAGGGTGTCGTATAAACAAACTATTGCCTAATTATTTAATGTTACTAATTTCATTAGTTCCTGCTCGTGAGTTATTTGTTTGGTAATTATTTAACTGTATTCAAGGGTGTCGTATAAACAAACTATTGCCTAATTATTTAATGTTACTAATTTCATTAGTTCCTGCTCGTGAGTTATTTGTTTGGTAATTATTTAACTGTATTCAAGGGTGTCGTATAAACAAACTATTGCCTAATTATTTAATGTTACTAATTTCATTAGTTCCTGCTCGTGAGTTATTTGTTTGGTAATTATTTAACTGTATTCAAGGGTGTCGTATAAACAAACTATTGCCTAATTATTTAATGTTACTAATTTCATTAGTTCCTGCTCGTGAGTTATTTGTTTGGTAATTATTTAACTGTATTCAAGGGTGTCGTATAAACAAACTATTGCCTAATTATTTAATGTTACTAATTTCATTAGTTCCTGCTCGTGAGTTATTTGTTTGGTAATTATTTAACTGTATTCAAGGGTGTCGTATAAACAAACTATTGCCTAATTATTTAATGTTACTAATTTCATTTGTTCCTGCTCGTGAGTTATTTGTTTGGTAATTATTTAACTGTATTCAAGGGTGTCGTATAAACAAACTATTGCCTAATTATTTAATGTTACTAATTTCATTTGTTCCTGCTCGTGAGTTATTTGTTTGGTAATTATTTAACTGTATTCAAGGGTGTCGTATAAACAAACTATTGCCTAATTATTTAATGTTACTAATTTCATTAGTTCCTGCTCGTGAGTTATTTGTTTGGTAATTATTTAACTGTATTCAAGGGTGTCGTATAAACAAACTATTGCCTAATTATTTAATGTTACTAATTTCATTAGTTCCTGCTCGTGAGTTATTTGTTTGGTAATTATTTAACTGTATTCAAGGGTGTCGTATAAACAAACTATTGCCTAATTATTTAATGTTACTAATTTCATTTGTTCCTGCTCGTGAGTTATTTGTTTGGTAATTATTTAACTGTATTCAAGGGTGTCGTATAAACAAACTATTGCCTAATTATTTAATGTTACTAATTTCATTTGTTCCTGCTCGTGAGTTATTTGTTTGGTAAATATTTAACTGTATTCAAGGGTGTCATATAAACAAACTATTGCCTAATTATTTAATGTTACTAATTTCATTTGTTCCTGCTCGTGAGTTATTTGTTTGGTAATTATTTAACTGTATTCAAGGGTGTCGTATAAACAAACTATTGCCTAATTATTTAATGTTACTAATTTCATTAGTTCCTGCTCGTGAGTTATTTGTTTGGTAATTATTTAACTGTATTCAAGGGTGTCGTATAAACAAACTATTGCCTAATTATTTAATGTTACTAATTTCATTAGTTCCTGCTCGTGAGTTATTTGTTTGGTAATTATTTAACTGTATTCAAGGGTGTCGTATAAACAAACTATTGCCTAATTATTTAATGTTACTAATTTCATTAGTTCCTGCTCGTGAGTTATTTGTTTGGTAATTATTTAACTGTATTCAAGGGTGTCGTATAAACAAACTATTGCCTAATTATTTAATGTTACTAATTTCATTTGTTCCTGCTCGTGAGTTATTTGTTTGGTAATTATTTAACTGTATTCAAGGGTGTCGTATAAACAAACTATTGCCTAATTATTTAATGTTACTAATTTCATTTGTTCCTGCTCGTGAGTTATTTGTTTGGTAATTATTTAACTGTATTCAAGGGTGTCGTATAAACAAACTATTGCCTAATTATTTAATGTTACTAATTTCATTAGTTCCTGCTCGTGAGTTATTTGTTTGGTAATTATTTAACTGTATTCAAGGGTGTCGTATAAACAAACTATTGCCTAATTATTTAATGTTACTAATTTCATTAGTTCCTGCTCGTGAGTTATTTGTTTGGTAATTATTTAACTGTATTCAAGGGTGTCGTATAAACAAACTATTGCCTAATTATTTAATGTTACTAATTTCATTTGTTCCTGCTCGTGAGTTATTTGTTTGGTAATTATTTAACTGTATTCAAGGGTGTCGTATAAACAAACTATTGCCTAATTATTTAATGTTACTAATTTCATTTGTTCCTGCTCGTGAGTTATTTGTTTGGTAATTATTTAACTGTATTCAAGGGTGTCGTATAAACAAACTATTGCCTAATTATTTAATGTTACTAATTTCATTTGTTCCTGCTCGTGAGTTATTTGTTTGGTAATTATTTAACTGTATTCAAGGGTGTCGTATAAACAAACTATTGCCTAATTATTTAATGTTACTAATTTCATTAGTTCCTGCTCGTGAGTTATTTGTTTGGTAATTATTTAACTGTATTCAAGGGTGTCGTATAAACAAACTATTGCCTAATTATTTAATGTTACTAATTTCATTAGTTCCTGCTCGTGAGTTATTTGTTTGGTAATTATTTAACTGTATTCAAGGGTGTCGTATAAACAAACTATTGCCTAATTATTTAATGTTACTAATTTCATTAGTTCCTGCTCGTGAGTTATTTGTTTGGTAATTATTTAACTGTATTCAAGGGTGTCGTATAAACAAACTATTGCCTAATTATTTAATGTTACTAATTTCATTTGTTCCTGCTCGTGAGTTATTTGTTTGGTAATTATTTAACTGTATTCAAGGGTGTCGTATAAACAAACTATTGCCTAATTATTTAATGTTACTAATTTCATTTGTTCCTGCTCGTGAGTTATTTGTTTGGTAATTATTTAACTGTATTCAAGGGTGTCGTATAAACAAACTATTGCCTAATTATTTAATGTTACTAATTTCATTTGTTCCTGCTCGTGAGTTATTTGTTTGGTAATTATTTAACTGTATTCAAGGGTGTCGTATAAACAAACTATTGCCTAATTATTTAATGTTACTAATTTCATTAGTTCCTGCTCGTGAGTTATTTGTTTGGTAATTATTTAACTGTATTCAAGGGTGTCGTATAAACAAACTATTGCCTAATTATTTAATGTTACTAATTTCATTTGTTCCTGCTCGTGAGTTATTTGTTTGGTAATTATTTAACTGTATTCAAGGGTGTCGTATAAACAAACTATTGCCTAATTATTTAATGTTACTAATTTCATTAGTTCCTGCTCGTGAGTTATTTGTTTGGTAATTATTTAACTGTATTCAAGGGTGTCGTATAAACAAACTATTGCCTAATTATTTAATGTTACTAATTTCATTTGTTCCTGCTCGTGAGTTATTTGTTTGGTAATTATTTAACTGTATTCAAGGGTGTCGTATAAACAAACTATTGCCTAATTATTTAATGTTACTAATTTCATTTGTTCCTGCTCGTGAGTTATTTGTTTGGTAATTATTTAACTGTATTCAAGGGTGTCGTATAAACAAACTATTGCCTAATTATTTAATGTTACTAATTTCATTTGTTCCTGCTCGTGAGTTATTTGTTTGGTAATTATTTAACTGTATTCAAGGGTGTCGTATAAACAAACTATTGCCTAATTATTTAATGTTACTAATTTCATTTGTTCCTGCTCGTGAGTTATTTGTTTGGTAATTATTTAACTGTATTCAAGGGTGTCGTATAAACAAACTATTGCCTAATTATTTAATGTTACTAATTTCATTTGTTCCTGCTCGTGAGTTATTTGTTTGGTAATTATTTAACTGTATTCAAGGGTGTCGTATAAACAAACTATTGCCTAATTATTTAATGTTACTAATTTCATTTGTTCCTGCTCGTGAGTTATTTGTTTGGTAATTATTTAACTGTATTCAAGGGTGTCGTATAAACAAACTATTGCCTAATTATTTAATGTTACTAATTTCATTTGTTCCTGCTCGTGAGTTATTTGTTTGGTAATTATTTAACTGTATTCAAGGGTGTCGTATAAACAAACTATTGCCTAATTATTTAATGTTACTAATTTCATTTGTTCCTGCTCGTGAGTTATTTGTTTGGTAATTATTTAACTGTATTCAAGGGTGTCATATAAACAAACTATTGCCTAATTATTTAATGTTACTAATTTCATTTGTTCCTGCTCGTGAGTTATTTGTTTGGTAATTATTTAACTGTATTCAAGGGTGTCGTATAAACAAACTATTGCCTAATTATTTAATGTTACTAATTTCATTAGTTCCTGCTCGTGAGTTATTTGTTTGGTAATTATTTAACTGTATTCAAGGGTGTCGTATAAACAAACTATTGCCTAATTATTTAATGTTACTAATTTCATTAGTTCCTGCTCGTGAGTTATTTGTTTGGTAATTATTTAACTGTATTCAAGGGTGTCGTATAAACAAACTATTGCCTAATTATTTAATGTTACTAATTTCATTAGTTCCTGCTCGTGAGTTATTTGTTTGGTAATTATTTAACTGTATTCAAGGGTGTCGTATAAACAAACTATTGCCTAATTATTTAATGTTACTAATTTCATTTGTTCCTGCTCGTGAGTTATTTGTTTGGTAATTATTTAACTGTATTCAAGGGTGTCGTATAAACAAACTATTGCCTAATTATTTAATGTTACTAATTTCATTTGTTCCTGCTCGTGAGTTATTTGTTTGGTAATTATTTAACTGTATTCAAGGGTGTCGTATAAACAAACTATTGCCTAATTATTTAATGTTACTAATTTCATTAGTTCCTGCTCGTGAGTTATTTGTTTGGTAATTATTTAACTGTATTCAAGGGTGTCGTATAAACAAACTATTGCCTAATTATTTAATGTTACTAATTTCATTAGTTCCTGCTCGTGAGTTATTTGTTTGGTAATTATTTAACTGTATTCAAGGGTGTCGTATAAACAAACTATTGCCTAATTATTTAATGTTACTAATTTCATTAGTTCCTGCTCGTGAGTTATTTGTTTGGTAATTATTTAACTGTATTCAAGGGTGTCGTATAAACAAACTATTGCCTAATTATTTAATGTTACTAATTTCATTAGTTCCTGCTCGTGAGTTATTTGTTTGGTAATTATTTAACTGTATTCAAGGGTGTCGTATAAACAAACTATTGCCTAATTATTTAATGTTACTAATTTCATTTGTTCCTGCTCGTGAGTTATTTGTTTGGTAATTATTTAACTGTATTCAAGGGTGTCGTATAAACAAACTATTGCCTAATTATTTAATGTTACTAATTTCATTTGTTCCTGCTCGTGAGTTATTTGTTTGGTAATTATTTAACTGTATTCAAGGGTGTCGTATAAACAAACTATTGCCTAATTATTTAATGTTACTAATTTCATTTGTTCCTGCTCGTGAGTTATTTGTTTGGTAATTATTTAACTGTATTCAAGGGTGTCGTATAAACAAACTATTGCCTAATTATTTAATGTTACTAATTTCATTTGTTCCTGCTCGTGAGTTATTTGTTTGGTAATTATTTAACTGTATTCAAGGGTGTCGTATAAACAAACTATTGCCTAATTATTTAATGTTACTAATTTCATTAGTTCCTGCTCGTGAGTTATTTGTTTGGTAATTATTTAACTGTATTCAAGGGTGTCGTATAAACAAACTATTGCCTAATTATTTAATGTTACTAATTTCATTAGTTCCTGCTCGTGAGTTATTTGTTTGGTAATTATTTAACTGTATTCAAGGGTGTCGTATAAACAAACTATTGCCTAATTATTTAATGTTACTAATTTCATTAGTTCCTGCTCGTGAGTTATTTGTTTGGTAATTATTTAACTGTATTCAAGGGTGTCGTATAAACAAACTATTGCCTAATTATTTAATGTTACTAATTTCATTAGTTCCTGCTCGTGAGTTATTTGTTTGGTAATTATTTAACTGTATTCAAGGGTGTCGTATAAACAAACTATTGCCTAATTATTTAATGTTACTAATTTCATTTGTTCCTGCTCGTGAGTTATTTGTTTGGTAATTATTTAACTGTATTCAAGGGTGTCGTATAAACAAACTATTGCCTAATTATTTAATGTTACTAATTTCATTAGTTCCTGCTCGTGAGTTATTTGTTTGGTAATTATTTAACTGTATTCAAGGGTGTCGTATAAACAAACTATTGCCTAATTATTTAATGTTACTAATTTCATTAGTTCCTGCTCGTGAGTTATTTGTTTGGTAATTATTTAACTGTATTCAAGGGTGTCGTATAAACAAACTATTGCCTAATTATTTAATGTTACTAATTTCATTAGTTCCTGCTCGTGAGTTATTTGTTTGGTAATTATTTAACTGTATTCAAGGGTGTCGTATAAACAAACTATTGCCTAATTATTTAATGTTACTAATTTCATTAGTTCCTGCTCGTGAGTTATTTGTTTGGTAATTATTTAACTGTATTCAAGGGTGTCGTATAAACAAACTATTGCCTAATTATTTAATGTTACTAATTTCATTAGTTCCTGCTCGTGAGTTATTTGTTTGGTAATTATTTAACTGTATTCAAGGGTGTCGTATAAACAAACTATTGCCTAATTATTTAATGTTACTAATTTCATTAGTTCCTGCTCGTGAGTTATTTGTTTGGTAATTATTTAACTGTATTCAAGGGTGTCGTATAAACAAACTATTGCCTAATTATTTAATGTTACTAATTTCATTTGTTCCTGCTCGTGAGTTATTTGTTTGGTAATTATTTAACTGTATTCAAGGGTGTCGTATAAACAAACTATTGCCTAATTATTTAATGTTACTAATTTCATTAGTTCCTGCTCGTGAGTTATTTGTTTGGTAATTATTTAACTGTATTCAAGGGTGTCGTATAAACAAACTATTGCCTAATTATTTAATGTTACTAATTTCATTAGTTCCTGCTCGTGAGTTATTTGTTTGGTAATTATTTAACTGTATTCAAGGGTGTCGTATAAACAAACTATTGCCTAATTATTTAATGTTACTAATTTCATTAGTTCCTGCTCGTGAGTTATTTGTTTGGTAATTATTTAACTGTATTCAAGGGTGTCGTATAAACAAACTATTGCCTAATTATTTAATGTTACTAATTTCATTAGTTCCTGCTCGTGAGTTATTTGTTTGGTAATTATTTAACTGTATTCAAGGGTGTCGTATAAACAAACTATTGCCTAATTATTTAATGTTACTAATTTCATTAGTTCCTGCTCGTGAGTTATTTGTTTGGTAATTATTTAACTGTATTCAAGGGTGTCGTATAAACAAACTATTGCCTAATTATTTAATGTTACTAATTTCATTAGTTCCTGCTCGTGAGTTATTTGTTTGGTAATTATTTAACTGTATTCAAGGGTGTCGTATAAACAAACTATTGCCTAATTATTTAATGTTACTAATTTCATTAGTTCCTGCTCGTGAGTTATTTGTTTGGTAATTATTTAACTGTATTCAAGGGTGTCGTATAAACAAACTATTGCCTAATTATTTAATGTTACTAATTTCATTAGTTCCTGCTCGTGAGTTATTTGTTTGGTAATTATTTAACTGTATTCAAGGGTGTCGTATAAACAAACTATTGCCTAATTATTTAATGTTACTAATTTCATTAGTTCCTGCTCGTGAGTTATTTGTTTGGTAATTATTTAACTGTATTCAAGGGTGTCGTATAAACAAACTATTGCCTAATTATTTAATGTTACTAATTTCATTTGTTCCTGCTCGTGAGTTATTTGTTTGGTAATTATTTAACTGTATTCAAGGGTGTCGTATAAACAAACTATTGCCTAATTATTTAATGTTACTAATTTCATTAGTTCCTGCTCGTGAGTTATTTGTTTGGTAATTATTTAACTGTATTCAAGGGTGTCGTATAAACAAACTATTGCCTAATTATTTAATGTTACTAATTTCATTTGTTCCTGCTCGTGAGTTATTTGTTTGGTAATTATTTAACTGTATTCAAGGGTGTCGTATAAACAAACTATTGCCTAATTATTTAATGTTACTAATTTCATTAGTTCCTGCTCGTGAGTTATTTGTTTGGTAATTATTTAACTGTATTCAAGGGTGTCGTATAAACAAACTATTGCCTAATTATTTAATGTTACTAATTTCATTTGTTCCTGCTCGTGAGTTATTTGTTTGGTAATTATTTAACTGTATTCAAGGGTGTCGTATAAACAAACTATTGCCTAATTATTTAATGTTACTAATTTCATTAGTTCCTGCTCGTGAGTTATTTGTTTGGGAATTATTTAACTGTATTCAAGGGTGTCGTATAAACAAACTATTGCCTAATTATTTAATGTTACTAATTTCATTAGTTCCTGCTCGTGAGTTATTTGTTTGGTAATTATTTAACTGTATTCAAGGGTGTCGTATAAACAAACTATTGCCTAATTATTTAATGTTACTAATTTCATTTGTTCCTGCTCGTGAGTTATTTGTTTGGTAATTATTTAACTGTATTCAAGGGTGTCGTATAAACAAACTATTGCCTAATTATTTAATGTTACTAATTTCATTAGTTCCTGCTCGTGAGTTATTTGTTTGGTAATTATTTAACTGTATTCAAGGGTGTCGTATAAACAAACTATTGCCTAATTATTTAATGTTACTAATTTCATTAGTTCCTGCTCGTGAGTTATTTGTTTGGTAATTATTTAACTGTATTCAAGGGTGTCGTATAAACAAACTATTGCCTAATTATTTAATGTTACTAATTTCATTTGTTCCTGCTCGTGAGTTATTTGTTTGGTAATTATTTAACTGTATTCAAGGGTGTCGTATA
This sequence comes from Lymantria monacha, assembly GCA_905163515.2. Taxonomy (NCBI): domain Eukaryota; kingdom Metazoa; phylum Arthropoda; class Insecta; order Lepidoptera; family Erebidae; genus Lymantria; species Lymantria monacha. The sequence goes on along the minus strand of LR991108.1, from coordinate 107,823 downwards.
AACAAACTATTGCCTAATTATTTAATGTTACTAATTTCATTAGTTCCTGCTCGTGAGTTATTTGTTTGGTAATTATTTAACTGTATTCAAGGGTGTCGTATAAACAAACTATTGCCTAATTATTTAATGTTACTAATTTCATTAGTTCCTGCTCGTGAGTTATTTGTTTGGTAATTATTTAACTGTATTCAAGGGTGTCGTATAAACAAACTATTGCCTAATTATTTAATGTTACTAATTTCATTAGTTCCTGCTCGTGAGTTATTTGTTTGGTAATTATTTAACTGTATTCAAGGGTGTCGTATAAACAAACTATTGCCTAATTATTTAATGTTACTAATTTCATTAGTTCCTGCTCGTGAGTTATTTGTTTGGTAATTATTTAACTGTATTCAAGGGTGTCGTATAAACAAACTATTGCCTAATTATTTAATGTTACTAATTTCATTTGTTCCTGCTCGTGAGTTATTTGTTTGGTAATTATTTAACTGTATTCAAGGGTGTCGTATAAACAAACTATTGCCTAATTATTTAATGTTACTAATTTCATTAGTTCCTGCTCGTGAGTTATTTGTTTGGTAATTATTTAACTGTATTCAAGGGTGTCGTATAAACAAACTATTGCCTAATTATTTAATGTTACTAATTTCATTAGTTCCTGCTCGTGAGTTATTTGTTTGGTAATTATTTAACTGTATTCAAGGGTGTCGTATAAACAAACTATTGCCTAATTATTTAATGTTACTAATTTCATTAGTTCCTGCTCGTGAGTTATTTGTTTGGTAATTATTTAACTGTATTCAAGGGTGTCGTATAAACAAACTATTGCCTAATTATTTAATGTTACTAATTTCATTAGTTCCTGCTCGTGAGTTATTTGTTTGGGAATTATTTAACTGTATTCAAGGGTGTCGTATAAACAAACTATTGCCTAATTATTTAATGTTACTAATTTCATTAGTTCCTGCTCGTGAGTTATTTGTTTGGTAATTATTTAACTGTATTCAAGGGTGTCGTATAAACAAACTATTGCCTAATTATTTAATGTTACTAATTTCATTTGTTCCTGCTCGTGAGTTATTTGTTTGGTAATTATTTAACTGTATTCAAGGGTGTCGTATAAACAAACTATTGCCTAATTATTTAATGTTACTAATTTCATTAGTTCCTGCTCGTGAGTTATTTGTTTGGTAATTATTTAACTGTATTCAAGGGTGTCGTATAAACAAACTATTGCCTAATTATTTAATGTTACTAATTTCATTAGTTCCTGCTCGTGAGTTATTTGTTTGGTAATTATTTAACTGTATTCAAGGGTGTCGTATAAACAAACTATTGCCTAATTATTTAATGTTACTAATTTCATTTGTTCCTGCTCGTGAGTTATTTGTTTGGTAATTATTTAACTGTATTCAAGGGTGTCGTATAAACAAACTATTGCCTAATTATTTAATGTTACTAATTTCATTAGTTCCTGCTCGTGAGTTATTTGTTTGGTAATTATTTAACTGTATTCAAGGGTGTCGTATAAACAAACTATTGCCTAATTATTTAATGTTACTAATTTCATTAGTTCCTGCTCGTGAGTTATTTGTTTGGTAATTATTTAACTGTATTCAAGGGTGTCGTATAAACAAACTATTGCCTAATTATTTAATGTTACTAATTTCATTAGTTCCTGCTCGTGAGTTATTTGTTTGGTAATTATTTAACTGTATTCAAGGGTGTCGTATAAACAAACTATTGCCTAATTATTTAATGTTACTAATTTCATTTGTTCCTGCTCGTGAGTTATTTGTTTGGTAATTATTTAACTGTATTCAAGGGTGTCGTATAAACAAACTATTGCCTAATTATTTAATGTTACTAATTTCATTAGTTCCTGCTCGTGAGTTATTTGTTTGGTAATTATTTAACTGTATTCAAGGGTGTCGTATAAACAAACTATTGCCTAATTATTTAATGTTACTAATTTCATTAGTTCCTGCTCGTGAGTTATTTGTTTGGTAATTATTTAACTGTATTCAAGGGTGTCGTATAAACAAACTATTGCCTAATTATTTAATGTTACTAATTTCATTAGTTCCTGCTCGTGAGTTATTTGTTTGGTAATTATTTAACTGTATTCAAGGGTGTCGTATAAACAAACTATTGCCTAATTATTTAATGTTACTAATTTCATTAGTTCCTGCTCGTGAGTTATTTGTTTGGTAATTATTTAACTGTATTCAAGGGTGTCGTATAAACAAACTATTGCCTAATTATTTAATGTTACTAATTTCATTAGTTCCTGCTCGTGAGTTATTTGTTTGGTAATTATTTAACTGTATTCAAGGGTGTCGTATAAACAAACTATTGCCTAATTATTTAATGTTACTAATTTCATTAGTTCCTGCTCGTGAGTTATTTGTTTGGTAATTATTTAACTGTATTCAAGGGTGTCGTATAAACAAACTATTGCCTAATTATTTAATGTTACTAATTTCATTAGTTCCTGCTCGTGAGTTATTTGTTTGGTAATTATTTAACTGTATTCAAGGGTGTCGTTAAAACTGCCTGAGGATATTATTAAAATGATAGCAAAACATTATTTTAAGGAAAATTGATTAAATTAAGTGAACTCGCCCTCCATGTGTGACTTTACTCTCCTCTGGGGCAAGAGGTTCCTACACAATGAGAGAGTCACTTTCCTACTGTAGCGCGCTCGTCAGACAGAGATTTGAAATATTTCCTTCTCGTAGCTTTATTTGTATATTATATTACTTAGGCGTATTTTACGACACCCTTAGATAAGATAAGAGGTGCTGGTTGGTATTGTTAGTCAGTTACTTCATAGATAAATCGCCAATTGTGCTTCGTATATTAAATAAATGTAAGGAAAATATATATTTTCTTTCTCTCGCTTGTGTTTTTGTCAATGCGAGAGATCTTTCTTTATATAATGCTATGATTTACAGCTTAATTTTAAAGCTAATCATATCAGCTAATGACGAAAAATATATGTACAGTTTAAATATGTACAGCTTCATTTAATTTTTATATTTTAAAGTCATTTCAGAGAATTTTTTGTAATGTGTAAGAGTATTTCTTTTGTACAAAATATCATTTCTTTAAAATGATTAAAGAATTGAAATTGCAATGCGGAGTGTCTGGTTTATATTGCTTTGTGATTACGTAGCATTCATATTGAATCACCAATGGTGACTGCGCGGTGATTGTGTACGAACTAATTATATGTCGAGATGTGTCACAGAGTGGCTGTATGCGGCGGTACGACGCGCGCCCGCCATCTTGTTATATAGTTAAATGCAAATGGCGGCGTGACGTCATCCACACTGCTAGTGACGGTTTTTAATATATTTTAGTTTATTAATATTTTATATATTTTAAAGAAAAGCTTTTAAGAAATGTGTAGCCATTGGATTTTTTTTAAATATTTATATCGTCTAAAAGTAACTTATTCAAAGTTGAACTATTACCTCAAACGGATATTACCGTCATACCCCATGTTTTAACTTAGATAATGGTTTAAAAAAATGTCATAAGTGAATACTTTAATAGGTGATACTAATTTCATACATTTTTACATAAATAACCTCAAAAGAAAATTCCTACAGAATCAATTAATGTACTTAGATAATTACTTAATTACCTATTTAGAGTGGTCAATTTACTTAGTTGAGATATAATGACTGGCCTCAGCTGTGTGGTGGCGGCCTAGAATACTACCAACTTTGCTCGTGGATGTCGTAAAAGACGACCAAGAGCATTATAACGACCTGGGCCAACTCCATCTGATGCTGTTTGGTCAACAATTACATTTACAAGGGGGGTTGACGTCTGGCAGGCGGCCGGTCATAAAACTATTGCCAATAACTTTTACGATATGTACTGTGAAAGAAGACTACATTTTGTATCGACCCCAAGTAAATGGGATAAGAGTAGGAGAATGATGATTGATGATTATGAATGACCCTCCGACATCTAGGTCTGAGCAGTGGCGATGTGCTGTTGTGTTTAGTTCGTTGTGCGAGAGAGATGGCAGCACAGTTTTCTCTGTGGGTTTGGGTCAATAGACTGCGGTTTTAACATACTCTTAGAGTAGTAACACTTACCACCAGGTGAGCTGCTCGCTCATTTACCACCAAAGCATACTTAACTGTTCAATTGGTGGTAAGACTCGAACCTGTGACTCTCAGCGTGTTAGATCGCTACTGTGTCATATTGTGTCACTGTTGTCATTACTCTGTGACACACTCTTATAGAGTAATTAAAATGTCGGAGGGAATTAAACGTATCGCGATGCTGTGGGGTCATTGAGGTCGGGGGTCACAGGGGTCGGGGGTCACGAGGTGTGCCGCACTCTATGTGTGCAGTCGGTTAAATATTGTTTATGAATGTCAGACATTTATAATTAAAAATATTTTACTTTCTTTTTTGAGTAATCATTTATTTATATTTCACATCTGTTGGTCGTCACACTCTCACTATTTGTGAGAATATTGTTGCTTATGATTTTTTTCGAATAGCTTTGGAAAAATAGAAAGTGGTGTAGAACACCCATCATTTACCCACCAAGATATATTAGAAAACTGCCATCACTTACCCACCACATTATACTAGAAAATACCATCAATATGGTATTGTATAAGAGCCACCAAAAGACCCAACAAAACTACCACCTGATTCCCCCGTGTAGTACGAGTCGAAGTACCAGGTGAACATAACTCAGTAGAAGTTTCAATGGTATTTGATGCGGTGATGACGTGTTTAGTGTACGACAGTGACTGACGCGAGTCGACCAGCTAAGTACTTAGCGCGAGTGTTTGTCTGTGCAGTGCGCGCTACACGTGGAACTTGAATGACCTGTCTGACGTGATGTCATGGGTTCGTATTCCATCACGTTCTTATTGGGAATAAAAGAAGGTTTACCCCTCAAGACAAGATTTATGTATTGTTGGTTCGCCATATAAGAGAGGTGTTGGGGCAGGGTATGGGGTTAGAGGCCGTTCTTTTTGGGGCTTGTGAGTTAAAGAGTAAGGTTAAAATTTTTGCTTTATGAATGTGTTAATTTATTTTTTCTTAAAGAAAGTTCTTAATCTTTTATTATTTGTATGCGAGTGACGCCGGGGCGTGCGGCTAGTCGGTCGTAAACAGCGTCGAGGGCATTTCTAGTGGCAGTAACAGTAAGCTATGTCCCATTGGAGGGCGCTGCGAGCGGCGCTCCCCGCGGGGACCGCTCGGGTCACTCCGACTCCTTGTACTTTATGAGCGCCTGGTACATAAAAGGTTACTTCACAGTAAATATATATAATAATTCAAATCTCCCCTCCATCTTCCCATTTTTAGGCGTTAAGGAGAATAACAGTTTGAAATTTATTTACAAAAGATTATTTTTTTTGTAAAATAATAAATTGATACTATGGTATTATTGGTACAGAGGTTCCATTTGAAAATCAGCGCCAGGGCTTTGTAACCTTTTTTTTTTTTTTACTTTGCAGGGTGGACCATGGATATGGTCGCACCCCGACAAATCGATCCGGGGCGACAAAAGAGGCGGCGCGCAACCCCATGGACCCACCCTGCAAGCACCTCTCTTCGCCGTATGAGCGGGCCACCGGTACCCGATCTTTGTCTTCGGTGGCCCGCCTGGCGGTATACCCTTGCGGGTTCTTCTCTTGTCGACGCCCCGACAGCTTTCGCCATCGGGGCGTCGCCCTCACGCGGTGGCCTCACGTCGGGTGACCGGAAAATTCCCCGGTCCGATCACCCGAAGCCTCGGTTAGGGCGGCATCAGGCGCAGGTATTCGCGCCTGCGCCGCCCCGGCCGCTGGCGGCGGCCCGAGTCACGGGAATCCTGCCGGACTCGTTCCACCGCCTCCTTCTGCGAGATGACAGCCTCGCAGAAGGCGGCGACCGCGTCCCAATTCCTGACGCTGTCGACCATCGCTCGCGCAACAGCCGGCAGCGTCAGGTCGGCACCGATGACAGCGACGAGGTCACGGCGCTGCCCGTACCAGCTCGGGCACACCTCCAGCGTATGTTGCGCCGTGTCCTCGTCGCTACTGCAATGGTGGCAGGACGGAGTCCACTCCCTCCGCACCAGGGCTTTGTAACCTGGCACATGCTGAAATGGAATCCTGGTTGATACATTTCAAATACACATATTCTATTGTTATATTTGTATAATTTTGTACTTAGTTAAATGGATGTATCAATAAAATTTTCTTTCTTCTTCTTCTTCTATGATTTTGTATGTTTCACATCGGGCAGTCGTGTCAATATATTGCCTTTTTCACATATTATTAAACTGCTCTAATTCAGGAATTGAAGGTGAGGCGACGGGCAATACAAATGCCTCCTTATTTAACATCGCTAAGTACAACACATATCGATACTGACTCAATGAGAACGACTCACACATCGTTCACTCACTCACTCACATATATTTGCGGCGATGGTTCAGTTGTTGAGCCGATGTCTCATGTTCGAACCCTGCGTTGTTATTTATCTCAAACAGATCCATCCAAGTTGATTATTGCAGATTCAAGATGGGAACTTGATCGAAGTCAAGCTCGTGTTCCCAGCGGTCACCCTAAACCACAGATAGATTATGGGGCGTGTCATATATTACGTGAACTATTTTTCACAATATTTAATCCGTAGTATATAGCCAAGATTTCCCTTCCATTACGGAGGAGGCCCGAGCCCAACAGTGGGACATATGTGGGCTGTGATGATGATGATATTCTTATTTACATTTATGAGAATTAGTTACTGTATTGTACTTTGGCCTCTGACTGGACCATGACCTGCCCCAAAAATAAAGATATCTTTTAACCTATTCCGGAAAAACTATTGTCTTTTTGACCGGACTATAGCTTATCTCAGAAGGCAGTTTTTGTATTGTTGCACTATAAACTATCCCCAAAAACTATTGTCTTTTTGATTGGATCATAACCCGTCACAAAAAAAGGATGTTATCATTTTGTCTGTATCACAATCCGTCACAATAACAATGCGTGTTTTATAAAATAGAACATTTACGTCGTCAAGTTAAATGTTTGAAGCAAATTTTATAGAAATACTACCAACATTAAAACTATTTGATTATAGAGATAACATATACATGTACATACTAATTTGTACTTTATATAATCGAAAATAGAGTATATATTGTACTGTTGGTGAATGTTGAGAGCATGTTCTAAATAGTTAAGGGCAAAACGCTTGCGCGGGAAATATTTAATGTTGCCAGCTGTACGCGGGGAAATTACCTTAAATATATTTGTATTTCTTTATTTTATGTATAATTCATATGTAGTCCCACTGTTGGACATGTAGAGCTGCATGATGATAGTTTAAGGGTGTATTATGTCACCGTCTATTCAATTTCTCGAGAATCGGGTAACATCGGTTTGGTATGGATATGTGATGAAGAGGGATGAAAGGCAGATCAATATTATTGTAAATGGATGTAACAATCGTGGGAAATCCAAAAAAGATGAATGGAATGTATAAATGAGTGTATGGGTGTGAAAGTATTGACCACATCTAGAGGGGAATAAAATCAGGATAATAATGTCACATATTTAATTTTTACAGCGTTTCTCATCTTTTTTAAAGATATTACTTAAGAAATAATCCTGTGAGACCTCACAAACATATAATTACACAGACAAATACATAATAGCAGTTTGTGGATCTCTTAAAATATAGTCTTGCTGAAGAATCGAACCCACTGCACTCGCAAGGAAGATATCTTAACTAATACGCTATCTGTGCAGTCAAAATAGTCCTCTATACGTCGAGACGTACCCCCTTCTCATTGAGGAGCAAGCTCATATCATCTATACATATAATAAAAATATAACGCATCGCTGTCTGTACATGGAAGATATATGAGAAAAATATTACTGGGACCTTTATCAATACAAATAGAACCCAAAACAATGATTGTTAAAATTTTTGTCTGTTTATCTGTTTGTCGGTTTGTCTGTTAGTCTGTGCGTTTGTGCACCCTAATCTCAGAAACGGCTTATCCGATTTAGACGCGGCTTTCGCTAATATATTGCAGTAAGCTTCACTTAACATTTAGGCTTATTTCATGTCAATTAGTTTATAAACAAAAAAGTTATGTCAATTTAAAAAAAAATCGGAGAATAAAATCTTTATCGACCCTTTTCAAATTACGTACAAATTATCTTCAGTAAAAATAAACACGTGTTTCAGCATTTGTTAATTTTCACCCTCTGGGGGTATAAATTAGTTCTGCGAAGCGGGTTGGACGATTCATTAAGTCATTAGCGCCAAGCCGATATTATTGAAGCTGGCAACTTGAAATTTTGACAGTGGTTTCTTTCTATGACGTAGAGATTTACTAAGAAAGGATTTTACGAAATTATACCCTTAAGGGGGTGGAACAGAGTGGCAAAGTGTGTATGGGCAGAATTTTTTTTTATCGATTCTTTTCAAAATTACGTACAAATATTTTTCGGTAAAAATAAATAGACACGTGTTTCTCTCTCCCTCTCCATCAACCCCGCACCAGTGCCGGCGTGGCGACCAGTGCCGACGTGAGAGCTCACACGATACACATAGTAGACGGCAATAGGTTCTTGCCTAATGGTTTAAGATACAGGTTAAGTTTAGCTTCAAAAATGTTCACTCTGTAACTCAAATAATAAATCATATCTAACGAGGTCGCAACTCTGCTGTCAAATAAAGGGTGGCGATAATTATATTTTTATCCCATGGTCATACCATGAGTAGTATATTAAAGACAATATAATTTGTAGAATGAATAGAACTTTGAACAACGTTTTTCTTTAGTGACCGGCTATGGTATATAGACACACCGCGCCCAATCCGTTCGAGGTGACGCGTGACCCCATAGCGCGCCGTACACGTACATCTACGCCGTGCGGGCGGGCCACCGCAACCGGGTATCATCTCGAGTCGAAGCCCTCATGCAGTGAGCCTCAATACAGGTACTCACGCTTGCGCCGCCCAAAGCACCGACGATAGAGCGTGTCAACCTAGAGTATTTTCTCTCGGACCCACCCTATTGTCTAATTCCGTTAGACCTCGCAGAGTTAGTTACTCGCAGAAGGCGGCGACCGCATCCCAGTCTCTGACGCTGTTGATTATCGTCCTAGCGACAAACCTTCAACACCTTGCATTGCTTTGACTTTGATTTGACTTCTGCGTGGACGAAGTCGCGAGCGAAAGCTAGTTCATTAATAAAATTTTAGAATAACGTTTGAATAGAATTGTGAATAGATCAACCCGTTTTTATTATTTCACTGCTTTGGAAGTGTTATTTTCTGTATTTTGTTTGTTTGTTGATGTGTTTGTCGCCTCGTATCTTCTTGGATAGATTTTAACAGTCATAGTATCTTTATGTTATAATAGTATTAAAAAAGCAAGTGTGCAGAAGAAAATTATTTGATAAAGAGAAAACAAAATGGCGAATTACCGCGAATTAGTGATAAACAAAATAATCAAACCAATTGACAATTAAAAATCGAAAGAAAATCAACGTGTCTTGTGTTTAAAACTGAATGTAATTGAACTCAAGTTAAGCTTTCAAATTATAATAAAATGAACTGAATAATTATTTATTTATTTATTTATTTATTTCGACACACAACTACCATTACAGGTAATACAACCCAATTCGATAGCGGAAGACAGTATTAGTACATAAGTATATATTACGATAATTCAACAACAACATTACAAATTTCTTATTTCTATGTACTTAAAATTAAAATAGCGGTCAGTGTTAATTCGTTCAGTGAACACGAGAATAAATCTCTTCGTGTTGAGACCTCGTTGAGCACACGTAGAGCGCGCGTGAATGGCGCGTGCTGTAACAAGTTGGTGCGAGCGCGCGGCACCCTCAGGAGCGGTGGCTGCCGCCGCCGTCCCACGTATTCGTCTGGTACATACAGCTGAATCTCCTGCAGTATAGCTGGGTTGTGGATTAGGCCCCGCAATACTTTAAATATGTACAAGACGAGAGCTATTTCTCGTCTAACTTCTAATTTATAAAATCCTACCATACCCAATATAAATGCGGTTGGATATAGTAATGGGTATCCTGGATATATCCCGAACTGTTTCAAATATAAAAATCGTAAAAATTTATTTTGTATTCGCTCCATCATTACTATATATTTAGCTTCATGCGGAGCCCATACTATAGCATTGTATTCCAAGTGACTTCTTACTAGAGCCTCGAATAAAGCCTTTAAAGCTCTGGTGTTGGTAAATTGATTTGCCTGACGCAAGACCAAACCTAAATTTCGGTAAGCCCTCTTACAAACATCTATAATATGCTGTCTAAAATTCAGATCAGCTGTAAACCGAACACCTAAGTCTTTGACTTCTGTGACGCGTAGCAGCGGTTCGCTATTTATGTGGTATTGGTGATGATTAGGGGTGCGCGCCCTACTGAACGATAAAATTGAGCACTTAGATACATTAAATTGTAACTGATTTGCCAAACTCCATGCCGTTATACTATTGATATCATCCTGAAGTGATTTATGGTCTATTTCTTTTTTGATTTCAAGAACTAATTTTAAGTCGTCTGCAAATAGTAAGGGAGTAGATGTTTTGACTATTTTAGGCAAATCATTGATCATTAAAATAAACAGAAGGGGCCCAAGGTTACTACCTTGACTGACCCCAGATCTTGTGTAATAAGGTTTGGAAAGATGTCCACCGTAATCAACGTATTGGCGCCTATCTCTCAAATAACTGGCAAAGAACGCTAATGTATGGGGAGTGAAACCTGCATTCGCTAATTTCAAAAGCAGACGATCATTATGAACCGTATCAAATGCCCGCCGAAAATCGAAGTATGCAACATCCACTTGTCGACCTGCATCGACTGCTGGCACTAGTCTTGTCATCAAGTGAAGTAAGTTACCTGTAGTCCCCCTACCAGGACGAAAACCGTGTTGTGCTTCGGATAATTGGGCACTTACCTGTTTGTATATACAACTGTGAATGGCTGACTCAAACACTTTGGCTGGAGTGCAAAGGACTGCAATAGGTCTATAATCACTGGGTGTCGAACCTCCGCTACCTTTTGGAACAGGTACGACTCGGGTCACTTTCCAGCGATCAGGAAACACTGCACGTTGAATACATGCGTTAAATAAGTGTAGCAACGGATTAATTAAAACTGAATTACAGTCTTTAAAGACGAATGCCGGTATACCATCGGGGCCTGCGCTCCGTTTTGGCGGTAAATGAGCTAGCGCACGTTGTACGTCCACGGTGTTTAAGCGAGCGAGATGCACCCACGCACCTGGCGCGTCTGCTGCCGTCGCACTCGCTACCGCTACGCTCAGCACGGGCGGGTTCGGATTGTATACAGAGTGAAAGAATCGAGCGAATTCACTGGCACTTTCCTGTTCAGATAGAGCTCGTCCGTTGTTGATTAGCTTTTGTTTCTTTGACATACCTTTTCTAGATCTCATATAAGCCCAGAAAGCTTGAGGTTCTGTTGCCAAATGGTTTTGTACGCGATCGACGTATCGCTCAAGCGCTCGAGTCGTCTGTGCTTTCACTCTTGCTCTGCACAGTGAAAACGCCTGATAATCACAGTCCAATTTACTGGATTTAAACTTTTTATGTAATTTGTGTTTTAGTTTAATATCTTTAATAATTTCGCTGGTGTAATACACAGGATAAGAACACCGCCTATACGTCAGACTGTCTGTTTTACTAGGAACGCAATCGTTAAATACATCGTAAATTTTCTCATATAATAAATTTAAAATCAGATCAGGATCATTTAAACTGTATATTTCACTCCAGTCAATTTTAGTTATTAAGGAATATAAACGGTTAAAATCAGCTTTATTAAAATTCCACTGTTTTCTAACAAAGGACTTTTGAGGTTGTCCTATATGTGATATGGGAGAAGACACGGGCGACTGCAAGAGGTTCGCATCCCGTTTCGAACTGAAAGCGAGGCGCACGGCAAGTGGCGGATGGTACGCGTCCACGGGGAGCAGCGCCTCGTCCGCCGCACCAACCGATATACAGTCATGTGTGCTCAACACGAGATCCAATTGCCTGCCATTACAATTAGGGACTAAATTACACTGAACAAATTCACAAAAGGCCATAAAATAATCATAATAATTACAAACATTAGTATTGCACGAAAATAAATTAAAATCTCCTATAACAACAAAGTTATTTCTATATTTAATACACATTTTTTCTAACAAATTAAATAAAATCATATATTCACTTTCATCAGTTTGCGGTGGAATATAAACTGTACAACATGTAAATAAGAATTTGTTTTGTATATATACAGCAGCAAAAATTAATTCAAAACAATAGTTATCTATTTCAAAATTACCAGGCAACGATAATTGTTGTAGTTCCAAGCGCGGTGTGGCCACTAAAAGTACGCCACCGTGCTTACGTCCATCTGCGCGGTCACACCTTAATGAATGATATCCAGTGAGTACGAATTCGGAATCATAAATTGAATCATTCAATCCTGTTTCGGTAAACGCAAATATATCCGCGCTAGATGATTCAACCAAGGACAACAATTGCCTAGTCTTTGTCCTTAGGCCTCTAACGTTCTGATATAATATATTTATAAACATACTAGGTTTGCAGTTTGCTGGTTTTGGGGCCTCGAAACCAAACCCATTCATTGAACTCTACATTCAATGGCCATATTTCGGGGTCACAGAGTTTACCAAAGTTACTCTCCGAAACACCAATCTTAAAGGAAGCATAATTCCGTTCAGATTTTGGTTTTAATTTCTCAACTTCAATTTCAGACTCGTTTCCTAGTATATCTTTAATATATTCTTTTATATTATCTTCCGTTGTACCAATGCTCAACCTCCATATATGAAGAAATTCTTTACGTTCAACGGCTTTTAAAGATACAATTGACGTATTACCACCTCTATTTATCAAGTTATTCCTCTTACTCTTTTTAACTTGTATCCAAGTATTCGTAATATCATTGTTGCTTTCTGTACCCGCTGGTTGCCTGGCCACTGCCGCATAGCTAGCGTTTGTGACGTCGGTGCGCGCTATCTGTGTTGGTTGAAGTATATTAATACTACTCTCCTTGGTGGTGCCTTTGGATATTGATGTAATAGAATCTGATAATATTGGCTCCGTTACAACCATTTGGCTTTGCTGATTGCCGACGATGTTCTTTTTATCTTTTTTGGTTCGTTGTCCTAAAGTTTTAATTTCCTGTTCATAGGATAGACATTTTACTTTGGTCTCCATTAACTCTTGTCTTAATTTACTATTTTCATCTACCAAGACAGCAACAGTAATCTTTATTTCTTCCATAATTTTTGATTCAAGAGTATTTAATTTTATCATTATCATAGTATTCACTTTTTCCAACATACCCGATATACTGCCAGGGTCCTTTTCCTCAACTACTTGATCAGATTCATCCACGTTTATCAAACTAACATCAGCTGTTACGCAAGTGCGGGTGGATAGACGCGGGGTAGCATTGGAACAGGAATCACAGGTAAAAGTACGTTTTAACTGCGCCTGCACTTCTTTGAACTTAGCCAAGGTAATATTTAGGCATTTATAGTGATATAATACCTTGCAACTAATACATTTTAGTTGCTCTGTTGCAGTAACTTTCTTACAACAAGCCACACAGGTGTTCATATTGATAGGATAATGACCGAAATCAACTGAGACAGATATAACAAATTAGCATGAGAGTGAAAGAGCGCGACGCGCGGCTCGCTTCGCGCCACCCGCGAACTTTTTTCGACTATTATTAATTATAAACACACACACGAAAATAAAATTAATTTTGTTAAAAGTCAATTTATCTATTAATAAGAGTTTACTTTGTTTTATTTTAATAAGAGTTTACTTTGTTTTCTATGTCATCAACTCAGTCCATATATGTCCCACTGTTGGGCTCGAGTCTCCTCCATAACGGGAGGGAAATTAACCTACTGTACCGCGCTGGTCAGACGTGTTGGTATAGGGGTTTAGTTTCAATATTTTCTTCTCTCGCGTAGACGTTATGTGCGTATTATATCCCTTAGTCATCTCGATCACCCGCGGGTGAGATTGTGAAGTGTATTGTATTCTTACCAGGTCACTACTTAATAATTTTACAGCCGAGTTTATGATTTTTAAATTATTTATTTAATAAAATAATTACCCCTCATATTTCCCCTAAATGGTAGTGTATGACCACCCTGTGGCGACAGTCCCCACGCGGGCAGTGTGCGAGCGCGTGTGCGAGGGGCCACACGTCGCGCGGGACCTCAACACCGACCACCTGTTAGCTCGGCCGAGTGCGACAGACAGACACGCGCGCCGCTGTTTACACAATAACAACACACGATCGAGTCCCGCGACGTGACGACAGCTCAGTAAATGAAGGGTAAGGGTTACGTTTTACAATTAATATGCGAATTGAACTTTAATTATAACTTAATATATAACTTATTCGCCTTTTACGATAATCTACGTCTTACGATAACTCTTAGACTTTAGGTAACACTTAAAACCTTATAAATGACGTACACAATCAATATCAACTCAAATAAGTCATCTTAAGTGTCATTTAAAATTTTAAATTAATTTAATTTTAAAATAAACCAAAAGTAACAGAAATGTAATAAATTAGTTACACATGTTTTAGGTGTCACCTAAAATTTAAAATGTCGTCAACGAACATAGATATGAGTTATTCTAATAGTGGTAGATGTGGTTTATTTGATGGTATGTGGTACGTGTAGTTGGGCAATGTCGCCGGTAATACCGCCCCCCAGTGGGGGGTGGTCGAGTGGGGGCCGGGGGTGGCTAGAGTGGCTCGTTCTATAAATAATTCTATTTCATTGATTGCCCGCAATTATACGTGTTTAAGTTAAAATGGACTTCATGTTTGTGGATGTTAGACGCGAGTCTGTGTGTACACGGACCGTTGTTACTCAACAGTCCGTTTGTTGATGTACTGTAACCGTCGTAACTCAATTAAAGCTATATCCTTATTCATAACAATAAAATACAACCCCCCATTTCATCACTCTATACAAGAGAAAGAAAACTTGAAATAAAAAGTTTTATTTCAACTTTTCCTGGCTGATCAGCTCAATATATTAAGTCAATTTCCCTCCTAAACGGAAGAAGTTACAATCACCAGTAGTGGGACATGAACGAGCTGAGATATATGCCTTTTAAATAAATATATCAGTTCTTTTATTTTTGAAAACGTAAAAAAAAATAACTACTCCACGCGTGGGCGTGAGGTAGGGGACGAGAAAATAGAATACGACTGTTGAAGGGTTTAGGGGTGGGGGAGATTAAAGGAAATATGAATAGAGAGGGAGAGATCATGGAGATGACGTCAGATAGGACTGTATGGAAGAAGGCTACAAGTAATTGGTGATGAGGGCTGAAGAAGGATGTGCGGATAAAACAAGGATATAACTTCAAATAACTGAAATTTAGCATTTAATTATTTATAAAAACCCGATTATTAAGCGAAAAATGATGTCAAAAGTGGGATACGAACCCGCACCTATTGGGAATCCGTCCCAATCGTGCTGCCACTTACACCGTGAACTATTGTAGATATTTCAAATCATTTTACGCTTCGTAATCGGGTTTTTATAATGATACAACTGTCGCCACCCCCCTTTTACTTGTATAATGGAGATGTATAAATCTGCTGAAGGTTCAACAGAGGGAGGGAGGAGGTTGGAGGACAGCTCTGTCCTGGGACGCGTATCTCTGTAGTAACGTCATTGCAATTGTCAAATAGCTCGCCACACGTAGTGATTGCCCCACACATGTGTATAGTGGGGCTGGACGCCCAGTGCCCAGCAGTGGGCAACGATCAATATTATTATATAATTTATTTATTGAATAGTTAATTTATTGAAATTAACCTTTAAATTTTAAGTAACAATTTGAGACGAAATATAAGTGACACTTATCGATAATGTGTATGTATATATATCGCGTTAAGTGTCACTTAAGAGTATGAATTTCATGAAATTCAATATTTGTATCATTTGTTTAAATTACTGAAATTTTGCATTTAATATGTTTCATTAATTATAATATTATATTATTAAATATAATAATTACGAACGAAAAATGATTGTCACAAGTGAGATTTCTATATAATGTGTAAACATTGTCGAATCCCACTTGTGACATCATTTTTCGCTCGTAATTGGGTTTTTGTATCATTTACGTCTTAGATGTCGCTTAAAATTTAAGTATTCGTTTGCTATTTAATAATACAAAGCTACAAATCAATTATAAGCAATCGATATTAATAAAACGTCTGTTGTCTAGACACTAAGTGTTACCTAACGGGCGCCCACTCCGTCGGGACGCGGCCCGCACACTGCACGTCTCACCTTCGATATCCGAACTATTGGTACAACTTACACAACATTATATACATTGCTCATAATTTCTACCAACGCTTATATACTTGTGTATGTCGTAAAAGCCGACTGCGTGCTATATATATCGTCCTGTACCAACTACACGTGATGTCGTCTGATCAACAATTACATAGCCAAGTAGTGTGTGCGTGTGGCCCGGGAAGAGTTACTGGCAAGCCTGGATAGGAATCCATGGGGACGCCCCTATTTGGCAGCCAGGAATAAGCTTCGCCTCCATGGCACCCCTATCACTGAAACTCTACCACAGGATCACTTACTGAGGTTGATCGAGGCCCTATTCCCGTCCCCTACAGATCATACTCCTCCAGTAATGGCTCTCCCATCAGTGTCAGAAGAGGAACTGACAATCCCACCTATTAGCGAGGAAGAGATAAATACCGCTCTTTTACGTCTCCAAGCTAAGAAGAAAGCCCCAGGCCCAGACGGAATCCCCGGACTAGCCCTCAGTATTGCCGCCGAATGCCTTAGGGAACAACTCCAGAATCTGCTCGACAAATGCCTAACATCTGGACATTTCCCAGATTCCTGGAAGGAGGGTAAATTATACTTGCTCCAGAAGGAAGGTAGGCCCACCGACTCTCCCTCGGCATACAGGCCACTTGTGTTGCTGAATGAGACTGCAAAGCTCTTCGAGAAAATACTTGCGGACCGCCTCGTACAGCATCTCGAAGAGGTGGCACCGGGCTTGTCAGATGCACAATTCGGGTTCCGGGCAGGTCGGTCAACCATTGACGCACTAGCAGTATTAAAGTCCCTTACTAATGCAGCGGTGGCTGAGGGGGAGGTCGTCTTAGCGGTGTCCCTTGATATCGCGAACGCCTTCAACAGCCTCCCATTTGAGACCCTGGTGGAGGCGTTTCGCCACCATAAAGTGCCGCTGTACCTTCGGAGATTGTTGAAGGCGTATCTCGAAGATAGATACGTGGTCTGGGAAGGGGGCAACGGGCGTCTGTCTCGACATCAGGTAGGATGTGGTGTTCCACAGGGATCGGTATTGGGGCCGGTCCTGTGGAATATTGGATTCAACTGGGTATTGCAGGGTGGCCTTCTGCCTGGGATGAGGGTGATCTGTTATGCAGATGATACCCTTGTCACAGCAAGAAGGCCAAATTATCAGCAGGCTGCCCGATTGGCAGAGGTCGGTGCTGCTCTCGTTGTAGATCGAATCAGTATGCTGGGCCTGAGGGTATCTCCACATAAGACAGAGGCCATCCTCTTCCACGGCCCTCGCCGAGGTCCTCCTCGTGGAGCTCAAATCAACGTGCAGGGGATTGCTGTGCCGGTGCTGAACCGCATGAAATATCTGGGCTTGCATCTTGACGGAAGGTGGAGTTTCGAGCCACATATTGCTCAGCTCGCACCACGGCTCATAAAAACTGCTGCATCCCTAGGTAGGCTCCTGCCTAATATAAAGGGGCCTGGTTCATCCTGCCGCCAGCTATATACGGGTATACTCCGATCCATGGCACTGTACGGTGCCCCTATATGGTCGGAATCCCTCACTGCTCGAAGCAAACGTCTTTTGCGACAGCCACAGAGAGTAATAGCGATAAGGATTATAAGGGGCTACCGTACGGTGTCGTGGACTGCATCCACGATGCTAGCAAGTGACCCACCCTGGGAGCTCCAAGCGGAGGTCCAGGCAGAGGCCTACCGGCTTCGTGTCACTACGCGGGCCCAGAGCGAGCAGTTCCCTGACGGAGATATGGACGGACTGATGGTGACGGCTCGAGGAACCTTGATCCAGCGATGGAGGGAGGATCTAGAATCCCCCGTAGCCGGAAGGGAGATAGTGGAGGCTGTTGGCCCACACCTCTATCGCTGGATCAATAGACGGCATGGCACTCTGACATTCAGGCTGACACAGGTACTTACCGGACATGGGTGCTTCGGTAAGTACCTGCATCAAGTTGCAAGATGCGAAGAGACCCCTGGATGTCACGAGTGTGGCGCGTCCATAGACACAGCGCGGCACACATTAGAAGAGTGTCCTACATGGAGAACTCAAAGACTCGCCCTGGCATCTGTTATGGGTGAAGACCTATCACTGCCGACCGTTATTAATAAGATGGTCGACAGTGATGGGTGTTGGATGGCTATGACCTCCTTTTGCGAGGAGGTCATAGCGCAGAAGGAAGCGGCGGGGCGGGCCCGTGAGGCATGTGCCTATGCTGACCCGCTGCGCAGGCGACGGATGGGGAGACGGAGAAGACGCTACGCGCTCCTCTTCCCTCAGTCATGATTGACCTAGGGCGCTAGTCAGCTAACCGCCGGAATGTCAGAGTCGTATGCCCAAAAGGCGAACCTTTGGCGTTCCACAACCGGCGGGGACGCGGGGCCGCTGTGGTTTTTAGTAGGTATTCTGATGCAGTAAAACCATACTGTGTCAGTGAGTCCTACATACCCCTTTGCTGTAACAAGTAAAGGGGATGCGAAAACGCATTTTCCACAGCGCAAAAAAAAAAAAAAAAAAAAAAAAAAAAGTGTGTGCGTGTGACGTCACACAGACACGGCCACACACAACAACCGTTGTCAACAACTATATACAACATGTACGATGTAAGTACAGTATATATTGTGGGACGAACATATGTAAGGATAAGAATCAGGATGAAAATACAAAATTACACATAAAATTCCAAAAAATATTAAATTTTAAATATAATTATTCTTGTACAGGAATCGAGTCCAACCCTCTCAGTATAAATAATAATATTTAAATTGAAATAAAAACTTAAATATATTGAACTCTCCACGTGCTTCAAACGGTGATGAGATCACAATATAATAATTTGTCTCCATCATCCACGAGCCTTTAGAGGTCCACTGTGGGACTTAAGGCTTCTGTTGGCTTTTAAGACGTCAGTCCACCTGTCGAGGGTTGAAGGTCAGATACAGATCGAGAACTGTTTAAATGTCGTGAGAACTGAATTGGGTTCTTTCTATGTTCAATGGCGGCGGATATGTTTATTTTTATATTCTCTTTATTACTTTAAAATATTAATTAAACTGTAGTTCTTTATAAATAAAACCTATCTATTAAAGGTGCGCCATCTACCGGACAATGTTTACACATTGTACAGGCTTAATACTTCAAACTTTGCAGTTAGAATTGTATTAAATGATGACACAACCTTGTTATTCAAATTACTGAAATTTAGCATTTAATGTGATTGATGTGATGGTTTATAAAAACTAGCGAAAAATCATCCAAAGTTCCATATGTGACATTCATTTTTCAAAACTCATCGCAAGTTCCATACATGACATTCATTTTTCAAAACTCATCGCAAGTTCCATATGTGACATTCATTTTTCAAAACTCATCCAAAGTCCCATACGTGACATTCATTTTTCAAAAGTGCTCCAAAGTCCCATGTGTGATAATAAGTTTTTGCTCGTAATCAAGTTTTTTAATAATTCAATATTTATTAAATTTTTCGTCACAGAAACCGCTTGCATAATAACTTTTATGATAAATCATTGGAAATACCTTTTCTCTATCCTCTATATCTGTATACGAGTTGTACACCTGATGGTAGGTGGTACCTATTGCCGCACATGGACTTGTACAGCACCGCGGGTACAGTTAGGGCGTCACCTAGCAACCAACACCTAGCCAAGTTGGTCATATTGTGGCTCAAACGTCTTGTGTTCAGTGCGGTACTGCCGCTTGCGGACAGTCGCGACTGTTGACAGACAACTGGCAACAATGTCACCCCTGACATTAGTAAAGCCAAAATTGTGTATTTATAGACATTTACAACAATTATGTATAAATACCCGATTACGCAACGAAAAATGATGTCACAAGCGGGGTTCGAACCCGCACCTATTGGGAATCCGGCCCAACCGTGCTGCAACTTACACCATCGTGAACTATTTTAGGATATGCAAATTTGGCTTCATATTATACCTTACATCTTCAAGGTGACGTTTTCGTTTCGTAATCGGGTATTTATAAATAATTAAGCATATTAAATGCTAAAAATTTCAGTAATTTGAATAACAATTATGTAATTTAAAAATATTAAATTATTTATCCGTGTGTTGATGACGTAAGAATACAATTCACCACCCCCTATCTTACCCGCGGGTGATCGTACGAGACGACTAAGGGATATAAAACGCATATAACATTATGCGAGAGAAGGAACCAGGAAGGAACCAACACGTCTGACCAGCGCGGTATAGTAGGTTAACTTCCCTCCCATTATGGAGGAGGCTCGAGCCCAACAGTGGGACATATATGAGCTATGAATTTATTATATTTACTCTTTCTTTGTTTTCTACTCTCTATTTTAATATATGACAGGTTCTCCTGTCTCCATGAATTTTCACCATTTCATTCAATCGTCTTTATATTATAACTTCACTCTGCACAGATGGTGGAGTGGTTAAGTGACCGACCTTCCGCGCCAGTGACGTGGAGTCTGTAAGCGCGACAATAATTTGTACGATTCACAAACTGTTGATCCGAGTCTGGATGTAATTTATCTGCATTATATGTTTGTAAAGTCATAAGGATTACCTCTTTTTTTTTTTTATTTTTTTTTTTATTGGTGGGCTATGGGTGCGTCTCGCCCCGCTGAATTGGTCCGGGGTGACGGAAAGGCGGCGCGTGACCCCATAGACCCACCGTAAAACCTTCTCTCTTCGCCGTGCGAGCGGACCACCGGTACTCGATTTTAACTTCGGTGGCCCGCCCGGCGGTTTAAACTCGCGGGTTCCTCTCGTCGACGCCCCGACAGATTTCGCCGTCGGGGCGTCGCCCTCACGCGGTGGCCTCACGTCGGGTGACCGGACAATTCCCCGGTCCGATCACCCAAGGCCTCGGTTAGGGCGGCATCAGGCGCAGGTATTCGCGCCTGCGCCGCCCCGGCCGCTGACGGCGGCCCGGGGCGCGGGAATCCTCCCTTGCCCGTTCCGCCGCTTCCTTCTGCGAGATGACAGCCTCGCAGAAGGCGGCGACCGCGTCCCAGTTCCTGATGCTGTCGACCATCGCCCTCGCGACGGCCGGCAGCGTCAGGTCGGCACCGATAACAGCGACGAGGTCACGGCGATGCCGGTCAAAGACCGGACACACCTCCAGCGTGTGTTGCGCCGTGTCCTCGTCACTGCTGCAATGGTGGCAGGCCGGAGTCCACTCCCTATACACGACCGTGTGCAGGTACGAGCCGAAGCATCCGTGCCCCGACAACACCTGCACCAGTCGAAAGGAGAGGACTCCGTGCCGCCGCTCCATCCACTCCGTCAGTACGGGCCGGAGAGCCTCGACGGTGACGACAACGTGTCTAGACCTCTCCAGCCGCGTAGCCCAACGGGCGATGACGTCTCGGCGGGCGTCCTCGCGCCAGGTGGCTATCTCGCTCAGCGATAGGGAGCCACCTTCGTCGCGCAGTGAGGTCACCCGCCGGTAGAGGTCGGAGAGCATCTCCGCCTCTAGGTCCCACGGGGGTGTCCCGGCCAGCAGGCATGCCGCCTCGGTCGATACCGTGCGGTACCCGCGTATGGCTCTGACCGCCATGACTCTCTGGGGTCTCCATAGAACAGCCCTGAGCTGGGCGTTCAGAGCCCTATAAGGATTACCTCTTAGTGCAGGGTAAAAAACATGGTATATTAAAAATATGTTAGAAATATAGGAGACCAATTATTTTCTCAATTATGACGTCACACCACAAGAAGAGAAGGAATACGAGATGAGGCTAATATAGAATATAAGACAAGACGGTCCCCCCACTCCTGTGAAGAACGTCCAGAACTTTAAACTATTTTTTTCCGAAGAACATCGAATACCATCTCCACATGAGTTTTATTCACTAAATGAGACATGTTCAGAATGTATTTAATACGAAGAGAAGATTTCGGAGTTTCTCTATATTCATTTCAAGAGGAAGAAAATCCATCATATCCATCCCCCAACAAGTATACATTGGGCGCTAGTTTCACAAAAATAAACACTAACCATTAATCTCTGTGTCAAATAAACAGTGTCCCGCCACAGAGTACTCGCCGTACACTAATAATGTTATAACTACTCTCTGAACAAATAGTGGAGCTAGTGCCGCGCACTCGATATATCGATAATCAAATTAAATAATACTATATATTGATGCTCCAACTATTTTAATTCGAATAAAAAGTCTCTCTGCGTGAGGTACAAACATCAGAAATCATATGACAATTATACTGATCACATATCAGTATAATTGTCATAATGATTTTTGATTCAAATTACTGAAATTTAGCATTTAATATGCTTAATTATTTATAAAAACCCTGATTATCATTTTCATCATTCTTCGCTTCGTAATCGGGGTTTTTATAAATGATTTCTGATGTTTACGCGGGTGGTACAGATTTGTGATAAAACTATTGTTATAGGAGAACACTCCTCCTGTGGCTATGAACACTGTAAAATGTTCGTAATGTCGTCACCCCCTTACTTGCTAGTTGGATTCGTAAATATCGTCTCAAAATCTCTCTATGAGAGCAGGCAGTAGCTCCATCCTGGGAAATGTTTATAGCAGCTGAGGTCGGCTTCTGGCTGAGGCCGGCTTCTGGCTGAGGCCGGCTTCTGGCTGAGGCCGGCTTCTGGCTGAGGCCGGCTTCTGGCTGAGGCCTGCGTCTGACCCTCTGGACAGCGAAAGGATGACGATGATGAAAATGTGTTATTTTATTGTCCTAATAGAAAACTGTCAAAATTAAATTAATAATTATGTTTGTTCGTGTGTTGACGAAGATAAACTATAGTTCACCACGTCTCTATCTTGTCTGTGGGCGTCGAAGGAAACGGCTGCGTGATGTCACGTGCAGGTAACATGTATACATGAGAAGGACAATTGAAAACAAAACTATCTGCTAATACCTGACCAGCACGGTATAGTAGGTTAATTTCCCCCCTCGTGTGGAAAAGGTTCGAGCTCTGCGATGGGACATATGTGAGCTGGGATGTAAATTTATATATCAATATAAGTTTCCCTAGTGCTATTGTCTCACTGCTGACCAGTTATCTGTCTGCGGTCCATAACTGTATCAGCTCGTTCCTAGGATTGTTCGTTTACTTGTTGTGATAGTACCACTCTCATACAGTAATACCTAATCTGAGTAGTGACATACTGATGTTCCACGAGTGAGGGAGACGGAGGGACAGACTTTTACGATAGACGGTGAGCTGACGGTGGCCGCAGTGTGGCGGGAGTCCGTGAGTGGTGGTTACTGTTACCATCATTTTACTTGATCCACTACCACTAGAGGCAGTAAAGACTATGAGTAAAATGAAGTAGAGTTCTCTGGATCTCCTGGACCTTTTTTTTTTTTTTTTTTTTTTTTTGCGGTGGGCTATGGACGTCGCACCCCGCCAAATCGGTCCGGGGTGACGGAAGAGGCGGCGCGCAACCCCATTGACCCACCCTGCAAGCACCTCTTCTTCGCCGTACGAGCGGGCCACCGGTACCCGATCTTTGTCTTCGGTGGCCCGCTCGGCGGTATGCCCTCTTGGGCTCCTCTCCTGTCGACGCCCCGACAGCTTTCGCCGTCGAGGCGTCGTCCTCACGCGGTGGCCTCACGTCGGGTGACCGGACAATTCCCCGGTCCGATCACCCGAAGCCTCGGTTAGGGCGGCATCAGGCGCAGGTACTCGCGCCTGCGCCGCCCCGGCCGCGGGCGGCGGCCCGGGTCACGGGAATCCTCCCGGGCCCGTTCCGCCGCCTCCTTCTGCGAGATGACAGCCTCGCAGAAGGCGGCGACCGCGTCCCAATTCCTGACGCTGTCGACCATCGCTCGCGCAACAGCCGGCAGCGTCAGGTCGGCACCGATGACAGCGACGAGGTCACGGCGCTGCCCGTCCCAGCCCCAACATACCTCGAGCGTATGTTGCGCCGTGTCCTCGTCGCTACTGCAATGGTGGCAGGACGGAGTCCACTCCCTGGATCTCCTGGACCTTGCGGAAATAAGTTGACCCTTCTTAATCTAAATCTTTGTGATTCTGATTTGATCGTATATTTAGCTGTGGGTCAATTTCTCTAACATTGTGTAGAAAACTTTCACTACAAATAAAAAGTAAGAGAAAGGAGAAAAGGAATTAAATATTAATTAATCGTCACAGTACAACACTAGCGCCGCCAGCTATATGTCCGCTACACACGCAACTATTTATGACCGACAACTATTTACACATTTCGTGGCATACCACAACTAGTGATGTGCCGTAGTAGTATTATATATTTTAAGATTTATCGATAGTTAAATAATTATTATAGCTTGTGTAGTTATCAAATTAGAACTCTTGCAGCTCATCATCATTCTCCTGCTCATCACCAATTACTTGTGGTTGCTGCAATATAAACTCGTACATATTGCAAAAGTTATTGTCAATAGTTTTATGATCGCGCGTCTGTCTGACGTCAACACTACTTGTCAATGTAATTGTTGACCAAACGACATCAAATGTCCCAGGCCATGGCCCAGGTCGATATAGAGCTCTTAGTAGTCTTTGACGACATACACGAGCAGAGTAAGAGATGGTAGTGTTCGTAGCCGTACTAACACGCAGTAATCTTACAGATTTACATATATATATTAATGAAAATAAATAATTATGGGACGAACCATAGAAAAATACTTTATGTATTATACTAAACTTTATTCTTTAGAGAACGAGATAGGAATACAAATGTTGCCATCCTTTACTGTTTTATAAGAGTCCGGAAAAGTATCTGAGGAATTAATTAAAAGAACCAGTGATATTAGGAATGTTATAACATCTAATGCGATCACCAACCTGCCTTAACGGGGTGATTGTGTTACAACGCCACTTGTAACGAGGACTGTGCCCAACTGTGGATATTGATAGGCTGTTAATAATATGTTGACATTAAATTTTCAATGTAAATATAATTTAACCCGGCGTCATTGAGGTTGGGTCAAAATGACCCAGTGTGCTTAAGAATGTTAATATTATTGTACGTGCGCGCGCGACTTTGCCATTCTTCTCAATAGCTGGAGCCAACGTTGTGTTCTAAACGTTTTCGAAAAGAAATCAGTCAAGCGGTGACCGCGCTGGGAGCTCAACGCGTGTATTTGTCAAAAAGGTAAATATGACCCATCCTCACAATTATCGTAACAATTTCGTACCTTATTTTTGTATAACTTTTTATTACTGAATTTTGTTTTTTGGTGTTTATTTAAGTTTTTCTTTTCTTATGTTCATATTTATGATTTTATTCTTATATCACACTGGATCCACAACAATAAGCCAACAGAAAAAAAACTTCATTTTTTGAAACGCTACGGTCTTGCACTCGTCAGTTATCATTTGAAAAATCGTCAGAATTTGAATCGCCTGCCACGAGAAATGCGTAAGAGAATCATCGAGTCCTCTGGTGCATCACCTGAAGAGCCTCCTGCAAAAATACCCAATGCCCGCAAAAGATGCCAAGTATGCCCTGTACAAAGGGATCGTAAAACCAACATTAATGTCGAGGTTGTGACAAATATATTTGCCCTGAGCATATTATACCTTTCTGCAGTGATGGTGTAA
Organism: Lymantria monacha; assembly: GCA_905163515.2. Taxonomy (NCBI): domain Eukaryota; kingdom Metazoa; phylum Arthropoda; class Insecta; order Lepidoptera; family Erebidae; genus Lymantria; species Lymantria monacha. The sequence continues at coordinate 81,807 of LR991108.1, read as the reverse complement.
ATAATGAGGACTAATTAGATTTGTCTAAAGATATTTTAACTTTTTGCTAAAGATATAAGTGCTATATGTGATTGAAATGACTATATTTTAGAATAGTAACGTGATAAAACTCTAAGGGATCTCAATATTGTTAATTTTGCGAGAATTTAAGTAAATATTTAGATACTTTGAATAAATACTTTGTGATTAATATTTTTTTTCTTTTATTCCTAAGATCAGAGTGTAAATATGCATTATAATGATAAAAATTGCAAATATATTAAAAAAAACATGAAGATGTCATACTTTATATACACGGGTTATATTGACCCGCCTCAACATCCGTGTAACAATTAACTACCACAATGACGCCGGGTTAAAAAAGAAATATCTTTTTTTCGACATACACACTAGAGTATGTCGTAAACTAGTGTGCACTATAGAAGTGAAAATTATATGTTACAGTGAAATATTATAATGATGATGTACATAACATCAAACACTTTTGTATATACATAGAGCTGGGTTTGTACATACATTTATTTATATACACATTGTGTGAGCGAGAAGAGAGTATGTCCCACTCTTGTCCCACAGCTAAAGTCAAGTGAGAAAGTTCGCCCACTCGAGTAGTGTTCTCCCACCAACACTAAAGTGATATAAAAAGTATTGCAGATCATATTTGTTTAGCGCTCCCCTGAAAAGTTTAACTTAAGCAATATAATTAATAATAAAACATCGATATATCGATACATCGACACTTTCAATCACTACAGAACAACATTACAGCTTCTAGAACTATGAACTAACCGCCGCCCCAATATTTAAATAACTCCTTCGTTGTGGCGCCCTCGTGTTTGTTAACATTAAAATTGGTTTAGTACTAGCGTGTGTATACTTGTACGCAGTTATGTGCGCCTGGTACTTTGTAAACTAGTGCAGGACGTCAGTGACGCCGCGACAGTGACGCGTATAACTTTTTTTATAAACAACACCCTGATTTAAGAAATTAATAGTCGTTATCAGCAACTACATCTAAATTTTAAGTGACACTCTTTTAGACAGAATAAAAGTCATGTAAAATCAATGTTTCGTCTCAAATACGTCGCCTTAAGTGTCACTTAAAATTAAAATTTTATTTAACTTCAATTAACATAAATATATTTAATTGACGTTATGTGTCGTTCATTGTTGTTCACATTAGCTTAGGTGTCACCTAAAAGTTAGGGGTCGTCGAAAACGGCCATAATTTTGTACTGTAACTGATTTTTCAAAGCATATAGGTAATTACCACATATAAATAGCACACAGACTCGGAACAACAATGATTGTATCGCACAAAATATTGTCTCGTGCGGGTATTGAACCTGCGACACTTGGAACCTTAGGTCACTACATTAACCACTACACCATTTGTGCTGTCACTTAAAGTCTATTGGCTCGGTCAATTCGTTTTCAATATCACCCGTGGTCTTGTCTTATAATGTTTATTTGATCACTCAGACGCGGCGTCAGTGACGCTCACACTCACTATTTTGTTATTTAGGATCAATTCACATCAAGCGGCAATATTATAAATTATAAATAACGTCAAAAATATTATGAGTCTGGCAGTTTTAAACCTTATATAATTGATGAGAAGATTGATATTCAATTAACATGAAAATGTGGTGACAAAATAGGTATACGATTCACCACCATATTTTATCCTTGAGTGTAGTAGAAGAATACTAAACTTATAAAAATATTTAAGGAAAACTCGAAATAGAACTATATCAACACCTCTGCCCAGCGTGATACTGTAGGTCGATTTCCCTCTTATTATGAAAAGGCTTAGCCCAGCAGTGGGATGTATATGAGTTGAGATGACGTCACAAATATATTCACACTTAAAACAATGTTGACTTAGTCCTACCCGTAAGTCCTACCCCTGTCACTAGGGGGCGCGGTGCGATCGTCTCTGATGTACGAACAATACAGATCACTCAAAAGCATTTGATAAAGTTTTACTAAAACAATAATTCTTTTTATCAAAATTTTAATTGGTGATAACTGTTTTTAATGGGACTAATCCCATTAAAGGTTTGCAATGTAAGTCATAATTAGATTATCAAACATACCACCACACTGGGTTAATTGGTATTGGGCTTTGATTGAATTTACAATAACTGTGAGTTTTAAACCCTATTGCTAATTATTTTTTTAATATTAAATATTATTTTACAATTAGCTTCAGCATTTCAAATACTAAGGCTCACTAATGTAAATGTTTAAAAAACAAAAAGATACTAAATAAATAAATTCAAAATCTATTAACATATCATACAAAAGTAATTTAGAGAAATGGTATCCTTCAAGGGACTCCACTTGGACCGCTTTAAATTTAATATAACGGAGCAAGTATATACAATCTGTTGTTACCACAAGGGTGTCGTAACTGTGACGTCACGACGCCCTAACGTATACAAACTGTCGCAAGAATATTGAATAGATCATAAACATGTAAAGTACTCGACCAAGTACAATAAAACAAATTATATTTTAAAACGAAACAAACAAACTTCACGAACAAACTCAATAAGAAAATTAAATTATCTCCAGATGTAAAGTTTTACTTAAAACGTTTGTCTCGTCCACAGTAACGATACTAAACTTGTTACATTGTTTTTTGTGTTTTTTATTTTTATTCTATTAAAACTGGCAACGGGAGCCATCGGTATAAATCAATTAACAATATTCCCAAGTGTTATACAATCATTAGTTTTGTCTATACTTATAGCACAATATTATAGTTCGACATGTTGAGTACTTCGAACTATTGAGTATACTAAGTCCAGTTGTTAACAATAATTGGGCGCCGACAACTATACTAACGAACTTTTTTGTAGAAAATGAAAATATACGTGATACATTCACCATTATTTTCAAATTACTGAAATTTTAGCATTTAATATGCTTAATTATTTATAAAACCCGAATACGAAGCGAACAATGATGTCACAAGCGGGATTCGAACCCGTGCCTATTGAGATTTCGGCCCAATCGTGCTGCCACTACACCACCGTGAACTATTGTAGGACATGCAAATTTCGCTTCGTATCATATTTACGTCTTTTAAGGTGACATGCGCCATCTACCCGACAATGTTTACACATTGTAGGCTTAATACTTCAAACTTTACAGTTAGAATTGTATTAAACGATGACACAACCTTGTTATTCAAATTACTGAAATTTATACATAATATATAATACATACATACCATCACGCCATATCCCTTGCAGGATAGGCAGAGAGAACAGAGTGCCAGAGAACTCTATCTCTGCATACTTCACCCGCTTCCTCAACATTCATAATTCTCTTCATACACGCTCGCCGGTTTCGGAGACTCTTGACTCCACCTTCCTTCAGTACATGATCGATCTGGTCTAGGTAGGTTAGTCTCGGTCTCCCTCGGTACCTACATCCTTCCACTTTCGCATTGTAAATTGTAATATATAATACTACTACATAATACATAATATATAATCTTCTATATATATATATATATATATATATATATATATATATATATATATATATACATATATATATATATATATATATATAAGAGATTTCCACCTATGTATTGACTCATCACGATATCTCTGGAACCATAAGGCCTACAAACCTATATTATATTATCTATAAATGGCAAAATAATCATGTTTGTTGTATTGGAAGCCCCTCTTAAATTCTCTATTTGTTTTATTTTAATTTAATTATTTAATTCTAAAGTGAATATATTACCAAATATTCTGTGAATATTTCAAACGTCTACCGATTTTTTTCATCAATATCGAGCAAAAGCGAGCAAAAAGATAAACGTGGGGGAGCCGCCTTAAATATTTATTTAATTGATTTTTAGTATTTGTCGTTGTTCGATGTTCGATGAATTTCAAAATAAAATTCATCATCTGTGAAAATTTCAACTGTCCAACTATCACGGTTCATGAGAGCAACCTGGTGACAGACAGGTGAAGCAACGGACGCACAGCGGAGTCTTAGTAATAGGGTCCTGTTTCATCTTTTGGGTATGGAACTCTAAAAAGGTTGATGTCACATAAACGTTTGGTATAATGCAAATACTTTTTAAAATTGAAATGTCTCGAATGTCACCGCACTATATTAGTACGGTGTTTCTAGGTTTCTAAGCTTAAGGAGGTCATGTACTTTTAGGACATGGCCTCATATGAACGTAGACTTTGAAATTTGAAATGATTGGACGGTAATTTTCTAAGCAGTATATTGTAATTAAAAAACCATGGTAATACCTTGCATCGAATAGCTGAAATCCATCGCTCACACGATGCATTACAGTTTGTGTGACAATATGCCATTGCGTCATGCTTCGGCGTTGGTCGATACTCTATTTCAGCAGTTGTTTGGTTTTTGAATTGTGCTAGGATATGGCCATTGCAATACTAAAACCACTAACACCTCTTTATAAAATTATATCTAATGCAACTTTTTATTTTACCCTATAATGATTAGGAAAGGAGTATAAGTTCGTATGCTATATTTTCGTTCGCTGTTTAGTCAGTTTTTAATCAACATGTTTGCAAAAATCGAGACAGAAAGGATGAGTTATAATAGGAACAATCAGTATATATAGCGCTAGGAAGACAGGACGTTGATGCTGACCAGCTGGGTCTCAAGACGCTATGACGTTTGTGCGCTACTACGGACGTTCTGTTCTCTTCATACCATTTACTTGCAAATATTTGAGATCATTCGAAGGGGTTAAATCTATATATATAAAAGAAAGTTGTGTTAGTTATATATAACATCTATAACTCGAGAACGGCAGGATCAATTTTTATGATTTTTATGTTTTAGTGTTTGTCTTCGTCGGGAATAGGATATTAAAATATGATATTAATCAATCAACAAACAAAAAAACATTAAAAACATTAGTCTAAACATTCATTTATTTACGGAATAATAAACCGCAATTGACAACTCATTTAATGTATTCTATGGTTTGAAAATGGCACAAAACGTTGAAATTAAAGTTGACCGGTCGATATGTTTGTGAGTGCGAGTTGTGAGTGCTACGAGTTTTTACGAGCATTATTATAATAAATCTCATTGCGTCGAAATTATTATTAACAAAGTTTTGATCAAGAAAACCTAATATTTCCCGACAAAGCCATAATGCAATTAGGATTCTAAACATCGCAAATGAAACCACTGAAGAAGAACGATACGTAAAGAGCGCTGCGTTAGTATGGTCCGACTTCGTGCTTCTCAATCACAAGAGCAAAGTGAGGCAGCCCCTGAAAATGCTTGGTTGACTATATGAAATCGTCGAGCAAATCTCAGAGATCAATAATTAGATAATTTTCAACCCGCAAGAAGAAAAATGTCGTATATCGCAAAGAACTTCTTCATCTTGCTGGCACGTTATAAAAAATTTAGATCTTAATTATTTTGAATTAAATGAAACCTGCTCATTCATTGACTGTTTGGCGGAACGAAGCCTGCCGGGTCGGCTAGTAATAATAAATAAATACTGTATTCGGGTTTTATACATTAAATGCTAAATTTTTAGTAATTTGAATAACAAGGTTGTGTCATCGTTTAATACAATTCTAACTGCAAAGTTTGAAGTATTAAGCCTGTACAATGAAAGAGGGGAGGCTAGTACTCCTGCCGAAGCCGGGACGGTCTCCAGACTCGGCCTCGGCGTATAGGCCGATCGTGCTGCTGGACGATACGGGTAAGCTGTTGGAGAGGATCCTGGCTGCCCGTATCGGCCAGCACCTTAGCGAGGTTGGCCCCAATCTGTCGGACGCCCAATTCGGTTTCCGAATGGGGCGTTCGACGATCGCGACCTTACTGCGCCTGAGAGCCGTAGTCGCGGAGGTTGTCAATGGCGGTGGGGTGCTGTTGGCGGTGTCTCTAGACATCGCCGACGCATTCAATAGTCTGCCATTCAGCTGCATCATGTAGGCACTCCGGTATCACGGGGTGCCTGTATACCTGAGGCGGCTGGTGGCAGACTATTTAGAGGGGCGCAGCGTCCTCTATAAGAACCGAATAGGGGATGTTGTGCGAACGGCCATGTCGTGCGGTGTACCGCAGGGGTCGGTCTTGAGGCCAACTTTGTGGAGCATCGGCTACGACTGGGCGTTGAAGGGGAGCCTACCGCCAGGGCTGGGCGTAATCTGTTACGCCGACGATACACTCGTCACAGCCCGGGGTGGGACGCTGGAGGAGGCGGCACGCCTGGCAACTCTTGGCACCGAGGAGATTGTCAGGCTGTTCGAGGCGCTGGGGCTAAGGGTGGCCCTGGATAAGACGGAGGCCTTATTATTTCACGGGCCTCGCACCAGTTCACCCACCGACGCCTCGACCACCGTCAATTCGGTTCCCATCAGCATCCGGGCCCATATGAGGTATTTGGGCCTGGTGCTCGACGGGCGATGGTGGTTCCGGGAGCATTTCCGTTGACTTGCTCCACGGCTTGTCGGCGCGGCGTCCGCCCTATCCTGGCTTATGCCGAATGTGGATGGATCCAGCGCTACGTGCCGACTGCTGTACGCGGGGGTGGTACGGTCGATGGCCCTGTACGGCGCACCCGTGTGGGCTTGGTCCCTGACCGTCTGACTTAGGGCTCTGCTGTGGCGACCACAGCGCGCCATGGCGGTCAGGGGCATACGCGGATATCGCACGGTGGCGACGGAAGGCAAGGAAGCAGTACCAGTGGCCGGCCCAATGGCGATGGGGAGGGAATACGGTGGGTTATGGGGCCACGCGCTGCCCTTCCGTCACCCCGGCCGATGCGGGCGACGTGTGACCGGGCCATAGCCTACTAAAAAAAAAGCCTAAACAATGTGTAAACATTGTCCGGTAGATGGCATACGTCATCTTGAAGACGTAAATATGATAAGAAGCGAAATTTGCATGTCCTACAATAGTCCACGGTGGTGTAGTGGCAGCACGATTGGGAATCCCAATAGGCGCGGGTTCGAATCCTGCTTGGGACATCCTTTTTCGCTTCGTAATCGGGTTTTATAAACATGATTTTCAAATTATTTTTTAAGCTATTGCATAGCTTTTATCGCGGGCTTTGAGCGCTGCGACCGAATCAAACAATTCCGTAACGAAAATAAAACCTAAGATGGTATTTTTTTTAATTTTTTTTTATTGTTAATGGTGGCAAACGAGCACGCAGCACACCTGATGGTAAGTGTCGCCGCCGCCCATGGAGCTTTGCAATATCAAGAGTATAACTAGGCCGCTGTCTACCAATATAAACCCCAAACCCACCCACTTGGGCTTCCGTCTCTCTCGCTCACCGAACGAAGTGCAATACCACATTGCCATTACTCAGACGTCGATCTTCTGCTCAGTGTGGTACTACCCCGGACGGACCGGCCCACTATGGTCAAGCCCCATACAAAGCCGTCTCAAAACCATTTCATGTGAAAGTCGTTGTAATAGAATAAAATTAATAAATTAATATAGTCTAATAAATAACCTTTCTTTATGCAATTTTTTAGTTTTTTTTAGTTAATCATAATGTATATATGTCGGCGCGAGCAATAAACAACGACAAAATTACGTCACAATAAACATGTTCTGACATGTAACACGTGTTGTCAACGACACGCCCCTCTACTACGTCACCGCTGACTATAAAAGCAAGCGTTCTTGCCTCCGGAGCTCAGATGCGAGCGACTTCTAGTACGTGACGGATCGCTCCTGCGTAGTTACAAAACGCTCTGAGTTTCTTAGAAATTCACATCGATTGTTTTAAATAAGTTGTTCGTAAATATAAAAGTGATTGCATAAAGATTGTACTATCATTTTACAATGTCGTCACCCTCTAACCACGACACAAATATAACATATATGGTAAATAGGCATCAAAGCTAACTCATGTTTAATAACGTAATTTTAACGCAATACGTTACTATAATTCAACGCCACATTACTCAGAAGATTTTCATATAAATATACAAGTATTATACATTTTTGGAATGCTTATGATCTCCCCATAACGTTTCATAATTAATATTATAAATATTGGTTTAATAAAATACAATTAACCAACATAGTTTAAGATGGTATATTTTTAGTGTTCATTTTTTTAACGAGACTTTTACCCTTTACCGCTGCTTGGCGCTGTCGAGATATTTGTTGTTTTAAGAGCTTTATACATTAGTAAATGCAAGGTGAAAAAAACAAATTGCCCATACTTGCCCCTTTTTACACACGGGGCCAAAACATATCGCGTAATAAAAAAAATGTTTTATTTTTCATAAAATTATTTTGTATCTATTAAGTTCGAATTGATTACAGTGCAGTGTTTTTGTGGTTTTGATACAGTTTTAACCACTTTACTTGATAAATTATGGTCACTTATTATCTATTAAGGTCAAATTGAAAACAGGTTATGGGCAGAGTGCAAATTATTAGTTTCCTATCTTTTTGCACATATCACTATTTCATTGGCCTATAAAAGGAAGGCGAACCTTGAAACATTCTGAGTTGTTGGTTAGACATTCAGTTGCCCTAAAAAGCAGAAGCACTTATTTTCAAATATTGGCAGAAGTTGACTGATTTGAAAAATGGGTGAATTTGTTTGTAGCAAACGAGAGTTGTGCAATTTATTGATAAATGGTCATAACATAGAAGACTACATACAAGAAAATTTCAATTTGTAACCAGAGGATATGGCTACTGTGGTCTTCTGCATTCAAAGAAACTTGGTATCTAAATGTAACGAACGCTGGGAGAAGAAGCCTGTGAAGAGACGTGCCAGAGCTTGTAGACAATAACGAATGACAAAGTTTATGTAAATAATGTTTCACATCACCCTGTCGTCCGACGTGTACATATTCTTATCATTATATATAGACTCGTAAGAGTTTTGATCTGGTAATGTGCGGATGCATATTTGATAGGGGAGGGGGGAGCTAGCGCCTACCGCTCTATGACGAACTCCCACCCCCTGAGTGTGGGGGAGGGAGGTTGGAGGTCATATTTTACTTTTTATGAGGAAACGTGTTTCTTTTAGTTCAATTTTAAATACACGTGTTTGAATTATATATGTGATGGCTCCTTTAGTGCTATGGCGCCCTGGTACCTCGCCGCGAACGAGACGCGCTCTTGTATTGCGATATAGGCGCAGCGGTTGAAAGGAGCGCCTTCTTGCAACTGTATAGCAGTTCTATTAGATACGGAACTTTAGTTCATTTGTGTGTGCTTTTATTTCTTATGTGATACAAATATTTGTGTTGTCCAAATTTTTTTTCAACCTGCGCGTACCGTGCATAATTGTTTTGTGACAAATTTATTATAATTATTTAAAATATTTACCCAAATATTATATAAAAACTGATGTTTGTATGTATGTCACTATAGACTTCAAAACGGATCGAGCAATTTTGATAAAAGTTTCAATTTGAATTAATTAAGCGAATGGATTTATTTTTTTAATTTAGACAATTATTATAATTTTCTAATTTCGACAATTTTTGTAATAAAAAATGTTGTATAACATATATTTGCGTGATAATAGCTCTTACAGATTTAATTTAATTTCTTTGGTTATTTAGAACATTTTAATTTCTGACGATAAATTAAAATCATAATAAATATAACTTAATATAAAATAATCCTGTATATTCATTGGAATGCTGTGACGCACGTAACTTATGTGATGTCATCACCCCTTTCAAAGATAAGAAAGAATACTGTGAAACGAAACACGAGAAAATCACTGCAGTGATGTTGATATTGGAGACTAACGTTTATTTTATTAGTACCCACCAATATGATTTAAGGATACCGAATAATACTCCTACAGTTTTAATGAAACACGTATTGATGATAAATGATGATGATGTTGATGAATGATGATGATCATTGATGTTCATCATCACTCAAATATTATATTTTATCATCAAATAAATATAATGTTTATAGTTAGTACTAGTTAGACGTTGGTACTATACCAGGCGCTCAGACCCGCGGTGGAGGTGTGACGTATGTGATCGATGCGTGCTCCATAAATATTGTGAGAGGTGTTAGAGGACGACACAGGGGACGTTAACACGTCACACGTCACACTTAGGGTTGCCAGCTCCGTGCACTAAAACACCCAATTTATGTTGGGTAAATAATTATTATCGTTGTGTTTTTCATATATCTTCAGTTATAATTTTGGATAGGAACTTAGTTTACAGTTAGGTTATACTACACCACGGCGATCAGATGATACGTAATATTATGTTACAAGCGTTCAGATACAGATTTTGTTTCGAGATTTCTTTCTATTAACGTTTAGTGCACATTTAATAGTACAAAAATTACTTTAGCGTTTGTAGTGACTATATCACTTTTTGTAGAACGAGAAAATCTCGTTCTACAAAACGTTGCTGAAGTATCGTAGTTTGATTGTAAGCGCTCAATTAATGGTAACCATTTGACTCACCGACGAGTAGTAACTATGAATAAGTAAATCAAAATGAAAAAAATATATTAAGATTGTTGATCTAACAATGTATTAAGATTGTTGATCTAACAATGTATTAAGATTGTTGATCTAAAAATGTATTAAGATTGTTGATCTAACAATGTATTAAGATTGTTGATCTAACAATGTATTAAGATTGTTGATCTAACAATGTATTAAGATTGTTGATCTAACAATGTATTAAGATTGTTGATCTAAAAATGTATTAAGATTGTTGATCTAACAATGTATTAAGATTGTTGATCTAACAATGTATTAAGATTGTTGATCTAACAATGTATTAAGATTGTTGATCTAACAATGTATTAAGATTGTTGATCTAACAATGTATTAAGATTGTTGATCTAACAATGTATTAAGATTGTTGATCTAACAATGTATTAAGATTGTTGATCTAAAAATGTATTAAGATTGTTGATCTAACAATGTATTAAGATTGTTGATCTAACAATGTATTAAGATTGTTGATCTAACAATGTATTAAGATTGTTGATCTAACAATGTATTAAGATTGTTGATCTAACAATGTATTAAGATTGTTGATCCTTCAATGTATTAAGATTGTTGATCTAACAATGTATTAAGATTGTTGATCTAACAATGTATTAAGATTGTTGATCTAACAATGTATTAAGATTGTTGATCTAACAATGTATTAAGATTGTTGATCTAACAATGTATTAAGATTGTTGATCTAAAAATGTATTAAGATTGTTGATCTAACAATGTATTAAGATTGTTGATCTAAAAATGTATTAAGATTGTTGATCTAACAATGTATTAAGATTGTTGATCTAACAATGTATTAAGATTGTTGATCTAACAATGTATTAAGATTGTTGATCTAACAATGTATTAAGATTGTTGATCTAACAATGTATTAAGATTGTTGATCTAACAATGTATTAAGATTGTTGATCTAAAAATGTATTAAGATTGTTGATCTAACAATGTATTAAGATTGTTGGTCTAACAATGTATTAAGATTGTTGATCTAACAATGTATTAAGATTGTTGATCTAACAATGTATTAAGATTGTTGATCTAACAATGTATTAAGATTGTTGATCTAACAATGTATTAAGATTGTTGATCTAACAATGTATTAAGATTGTTGATCTAACAATGTATTAAGATTGTTGATCTAAAAATGTATTAAGATTGTTGATCTAACAATGTATTAAGATTGTTGATCTAACAATGTATTAAGATTGTTGATCTAACAATGTATTAAGATTGTTGATCTAACAATGTATTAAGATTGTTGATCTAAAAATGTATTAAGATTGTTGATCTAACAATGTATTAAGATTGTTGATCTAACAATGTATTAAGATTGTTGATCTAACAATGTATTAAGATTGTTGATCTAAAAATGTATTAAGATTGTTGATCTAACAATGTATTAAGATTGTTGATCTAAAAATGTATTAAGATTGTTGATCTAACAATGTATTCGATTAAAAGGCTTTCTAGCCATGGTTATGTGTAAAACTAATTATAAAAAAAAACATCAAATATTAAAACCTTAAATGATAAATTAATTCTTACCACAGCGCATCATCATAATAAAAATAACAATTTAAAAAAAATAAACGATCTGAAGTGATACAATACAGAACAGAAAGTGATCGTCCTCGCAGTTGTTAAAGATATTGGCGTCGGACGTCCGGAGCGACTCGCGCTCGGTGCTCGTCCGGATATCCGCCCGATAACTTTTTTATTTATAGTTAAATTAATCAAAATAAAAATTAACAAAAATTTTCATGCGTAAGTGTTGCCAAGGATATTTTTTTTTTTTTGGTTCTGTTCGTCCATTCGGACAGGCAAAGGGATGTTGCCACAGATAATAAATACGTCATCGCTGTTTGTCTATGCGCACCGTGTATGTGCAATTTGAATCTATTTCTAGTCTATGAATTAAAGTTAATGGATTTGATATCCGTTATTATAGTTCGTCTGTATGTTTGTCACTGTTATCGCACCACGCCGTTACGTCTGAATCGATTTAAGTAAAGTTTTGCAATAAATGTAGTGGCGGTCAAAATAACGATTAATAGATTTTAGAAGATATTATCAAGAAGGCAAACTAAAACTCTCTAAATAATACCAATTTATCTTGTTTGCTTGTTTTTGTCGAGCCATATTTCTTTTTCATTATGATATCATAAAGAGAGAGGCTGAATTTGATGAGTTTGTATGTTTGTGGTAATATTTGAAACCGCTGCACTTATTATAATTTTTTTTCCATCTTTTTAAAAGTATATTATCGGCGATGGACATATGCTATATACTGTGTGTAAATTATGTTAATTACCTAAAAGTTATAATTTTTTTTTATTGCTTATGGTGGCAAACGAGCAAGCAGCGCACCTGATGGTAAGTGTCACAGCTACCCATGAACCTTTGCAAGACCAAGAGTATAGCTAGACCACTGCCTACCAATACAAACCCCAAACCCACTCAGTTGGGCTTCCGTCTCTCTCGCTCACCAAACGAAGCGCAATAGTACATTGCCATTACTCAGACGTCGATCTTCAGAGAGTGTGATACTACCGCGGACGGACCGGCCCGCGGTTGAAGACAGAACTGTCAACATCGTGGTCCTAACACTAAAAAATAAAAATATTAGCCAACAAATCAGCAAAAATCGTAGGTTTTGACAACTTTAGTTGTACGCAGCCTGAATGGTAACAGGTACGCGAAAGTAATGTATGACCAAAATATTTCTCAGGAAATGTTCTGTAAACAAACTCTGACAGCATATATCTATCTCTTAAAGACAACTTATAGTAACCATTTTAATTTTTGAAAAATATAAATGAAAAAATATCCGTCTTTTTATAAGCATTTTTAATTAATGATGATTTTAATATATGTCTCATATACCATCTAATTTAAATTATTATCGTAAAAGTTATAGCAAAATAGAAACTCTCGGACGATCAAATAATTACGGCTTTGTGTCGGGTGTGGGGGTGGAGGGGGAGGGGTGCGGGAAGTTAGAGACTGTCTCACCAGGAGTGACCAGAGCGGGGCAGACATGTGAGGGCAGACGTCGTAACTGCTTATTGGTGTTGGATATCAAAATGGCTTGAGTTATAAAAAACCCATATAAAGCGATGCGAACTGGAGGCCAGGGCTTTTGAGATAAAATTCTTTTTACGAATTCTATCATATTTTATTTAATATCTCATCGTTTCAAACACTTTATGGACGTTGAGTCTCGCGATTAAAGTCGTGAAAGTAGTTTTATTCGAAATAAACTCATTTGCAAAAAAAACGGGCGGTTTTGATTTTCATTCATATTTAAAAAGATACAATACCAAAAAGGTTTCAATCGTTTGTACACGTTACTGGCCGGTTTTAAAAATGCTGTGGTATTTAAAAAAGTACGTTCTAAATTCAATTTTTCATTTGATGTTCATTTTTACAGAAAACCCCTTTTTATCCTACATTTTTGGCGCGAAGTTCCAGAAGTTAACATCGACTTTCATAACTTTTATTCAATTTTTATCGATTAATTTCATATCCTTGACTGTCAAAGCTTTATTTAATGCTGTTTGGCTGTATCAAAAATGGTAGATAAAGTGGTAAAAGCTACCAAAATTATCGCGCTGCTTGAAGAGGGTTGCAGCCAATGTTTCGTGGCTAGGAGGCTAAATGTTAGTCGCTCGACAGTCCAAAGGACCTGGCAGCGATATCAGGAGACTGGTTCCGTCGAGAGAAGGCCTGGTTCTGGAAGAAAACCATGTACCCAACCACGGGATGATCGTTTTCTTGTGAGTCGCGCATTGAGAAATCGCAAATCTTCGTATGTGGATCTTAAGAACAACCTCCAAGAAGTAAGAAATGTGCATATTAGTCTATGGACGGTCAGGAGGAGGCTTCTCGCTGCCAATATACGCAGTCACCGCCCGGCCCGCGGCCCCAAATTACTCCGTGAGCACAGAGTTCACAGGCTTAGGTTCGCTAGAAATTGTGAATCATGGACTCAAGACGATTGGAATAGGGTTTTGTTCTCTGATGAAGCCAGGATATCTCTGTTCGGTGAAGATCGACGTCGGCGAGTGCTAAGAAGACAAGGAGAACGCTTTGCAGAGGCATGTTTCGAAGAAATCACACCTTATGGTGGGGGCTCTGTTATGTTTTGGGCAGGAATAAATTCAATGGATCGTACAGAGTTAGTCTTCATTGAAAACGGCTCACTGACTGGGCATCGATACATAACGGAAGTTCTAATTTCTCATGCACAACCCGCATTGGCCGCTCTAGGTGAAGACTCGATTTTTATGGACGACAATGCTCGCGCCCACCGATCCCGCGATGTTAATGCGTATGTGCAAGAGGTCGGCATTCGTCGTTTGGATTGGCCAGCTCGAAGTCCCGACCTCAATCCCATAGAGCATATCTGGGACGTTCTGAAACGGCGTGTGAGATCAGTACACCCGGCTCCGCAGACCATCAGAGAGCTGAAGAATGTGATTACTGCGGAGTGGGAACGTATTCCGCAAACAAGTATCCGGGATATACTCGCTAGCATGCCCAGACGAATTCAAGCTGTGATTTTAGCTAGAGGGGGTCACACTCGATACTAAACATTTATCTGCTTTTACTTTATTAAAGAAAAACAAACAAAAAAACTTTTTTATTTTTACTTCATGAGCATATGCACTACTAGCGAATATACACTACTAGCGAGGTTTAGCATTATTTCCCATAAATTGTATCTAAATTTTATGAAATACTGATGAAAACGATTATTTTCTTATTAATTTACCAAATTGTGTGGATAAAACTACCTATAATTATCAAACAAAGAAATATTAACATTTGAAATGGTTCATTGCTTAGGTGCCCGTTTTTTTTGCAAATGAGTGTATATATTTTATATTTTTACATTTTATCATAATAGTCTAATCTAATACCATTTAGACCTTATCTATACATATAATAAATGAGTAGAAATCCCGTGTCTGTACATTTGATAAATTTATAAAAAAATGAACCTAACCTAGACAGTAAGAAAACACTAACAGAAAACAAAAAACATTTTTTGGAATTTCTTGTCTGTCTGTATGTCTGTAATCGCTAATCTCCGCAGTTACTGAACGGATTGTTTCGCAGTTTTGATAAAAAAATTAAGCCCAATTCAGAGCAACATTTAGTCTTTGTTTCATTGAAATCTGATGTCAGTAAAAAAAGTTATGGTCATTTAAGTTTTTAAAATCACCGCTCGCCTTTTATGTCCCTTTTTTTTTTTTTTTTTTGCGGTGGGCTATGGACGTCGCACCCCGTCAAATCGGTCCGGGGTGACGGAAGAGGCGGCGCGCAACCCCATTGACCCACCCTGCAAGCACCTCTTCTTCGCCGTACGAGCGGGCCACCGGTACCCGATCTTTGTCTTCGGTGGCCCGCTCGGCGGTATGCCCTCTTGGGCTCCTCTCCTGTCGACGCCCCGACAGCTTTCGCCGTCGAGGCGTCGTCCTCACGCGGTGGCCTCACGTCGGGTGACCGGACAATTCCCCGATCCGATCACCCGAAGCCTCGGTTAGGGCGGCATCAGGCGCAGGTATTCGCGCCTGCGCCGCCCCAGCCGCGGGCGGCGGCCCGGGTCACGGGAATCCTCCCGGGCCCGTTCCGCCGCCTCCTTCTGCGAGATGACAGCCTCGCAGAAGGCGGCGACCGCGTCCCAATTCCTGACGCTGTCGACCATCGCTCGCGCAACAGCCGGCAGCGTCAGGTCGGCACCGATGACAGCGACGAGGTCACGGCGCTGCCCGTCCCAGCCCGAACATACCTCGAGCGTATGTTGCGCCGTGTCCTCGTCGCTACTGCAATGGTGGCAGGACGGAGTCCACTCCCTCCGCACGACGGTGTGCAGGTACTTGCCGAAGCAACCATGCCCCGACAAGACCTGCACCAACTGGAAAGAGAGGACTCCGTGCCGCCGCTCCATCCACTCCATCAGTACGGGCCGGAGGGCCTCAACGGTAATAACACCGTATCTAGGCCTCTCCAGCCGCGTAGCCCAACGGGCGATGACTTCTCGGCGGGCGTCCTCGCGCCAGGTGGCTATCTCGTTGAACGATGGGGAGCCACCCTCTTCGCGCATTGAGGTAACCCGCCGGTAGAGGTCGGAGAGCATCTCCGCCTCTAGGTCCCACGGGGGTGTCCCGGCCAACAGGCACGCCGCCTCTGTCGACACCGTGCGGTACCCGCGAATGGCTCTGACCGCCATGACTCTCTGTGGCCTCCACAGAACCGCCCTGAGTTGGGCGTTCAGAGCCCTTGCCCACACGGGTGCACCGTACATGGCCATTGAACGGATCACCCCCGCATACAGCCGTCGACCCTGAAAACTGGGTCCGCCCACGTTCGGCATGAGCCGAGAAAGGGCGGACGCCGCGCCGACCAGCCGGGGAGCAATTTGACGAAAATGCTCCCGGAACCACCATCGCCCGTCGAGCACCAGACCCAAGTACCTCATATGGGCCTGGATACTGATGTGGATGGAGTTGACGACTAACGAGGCGCCGATGGGCAGCCTCACACGGGGCCCATGGAATAAAAGGGCCTCCGTCTTGTTTAGGGCCACCCTGAGCCCCAGCGCCTCGATTCGCCTGACCATCTCCTCGGTGCCGAGAGTGGCCAGGCTCGCCGCCTCTTCGAGTGTCCTGCCCCGGGCTGTGACGAGCGTGTCGTCAGCATAGCAAATAACGCTCAGCCCGGGGGGGAGACTCCCTCTCAACGCCCAGTCGTAACCGATGTCCCACAGAGTCGGCCCCAGAACCGACCCCTGCGGAACACCGCACGACATGGGCGTCCGCACAATGTCCCCTGCGGGGCTCGCGTAGAGAACACTGCGCCCCTCCAAATAGTCTGCCACCAGCCGCCTGAGGTACAGGGGCACTCCGTGGAACCGGAGCGCCTCCCTGATGCAGCTGAATGGCAGACTATTGAAGGCGTTGGCGATGTCCAACGACACCGCCAACAGCACTCCTTTGCCGGCGACAGCCTCCGCGGCCGTCTGCCTCAGGCGTAGCAGGGCCCCGATGGTCGAACGCCCCCTCCGAAACCCAAATTGAGCGTCCGACAGATCGGGCCCCACCTCCTCCAGGTGCCGGACGATGCGGGCAGCGAGGACACGCTCCAGCAGCTTACCCACATCGTCCAGAAGCACAATGGGCCTGTAGGCCGACGGCGAATCCGGGGGCCGTCCCGGCTTTGGCAGGAGAACCAACCTCCCTTCCTTCCAGCACTCAGGGAACTGTCCAGACGTCAGACAGGCGTTGAACAGTCGCCTGAGGCGAGGTTCGAGATGCTCGAGGAGCAACGTCAACACCCGGACTGGGACTCCGTCCGGGCCGGGGGCCGTGGTGGCGGAACGAATCTTCGCCACGGCTGCCCCCACTTCCGACTCCGTCACGGGCGGGACACTCTTGACGGCCTCCCGGTCGTGATCTGGTGAAGCCATGACCGAGGGCGTGTGCTCCGACTGCCGCGGGAACAGCTCCTCGACCACTCTACGAAGGAGGTCGGGCTGGAGGGTCTCGGTGAGGGGGGGACCCTGCGCGCGAAGCTTATTCAGCGACGCGCGATACGGGCGACCCCAGGGGTCACGATCGAGACCGTCCAGCATCTCCTGCCAACTCGCGTCCTTGGCGGACCGGATGGCCAGCCGAAAGGCGGTACGCGCACTGCGGTACGCCTCGTACAGCTGGCCCTCCCGCTCAACATCGCGGCGACGCCGCCGACTGCGGGTGTAGGACCTTCGGGCACTAATGCACGCCGCACGAAGGTCCGCCAGTCTTGGGGACCACCAGTAGACCCCCTGCCTCGGAGGTAGACGCCGCACCCTGGGCATGGCCGCATCGCAGACCTGCGTTAACGCACTGCGGATGCGGACAGCCTCAACGTCCACTCCGTCCGCTGGGGGTGGTGAGGACAGCCACGTGTTCACGATGGCCGCCTCCGCCAGTAGGTCCCTATTCAGACGCCCCACAGCCCACCGCGGAAATGCGGGAGCCCGGTCCGCCCTGTGACCCCTGCTGGGGTCCCGGAGAGGGGAGACCTCCATCCGGATGTATCGGTGATCCGACAGGGTCTCCGCATCCTCCAGGACACGCCAGTTCCTCACTCGTGGTGTGACGGCGGGGCTAGCGAACGACAAGTCCACTATCGACCCACCCTGCTGTCGCACACACGTGTTCACTGAGCCTCTGTTTAGGACACAGAGGCCCAGTGACGCCGCCCACTCCACGATCGCCCGCCCGCGATCGTCCGTCATCGGGGACCCCCACGCCGTGGATTTGGCGTTGAAGTCCCCCAGGACCAGGACGAGGCCCGGTGCCAGTCGCCGTATCGAAGCCTCCAAGGTGGTGAGGGAGGCCCCGAAATCGTCCATTCTCCTGTTAGGGGAGAGGTAAACCCTGTAGAGTGTAACCCCTCCCCATTCCGCAGCGACAAATTCCTCGCCCCTATCCAAAAGGGATAAGGACGGGAAGCGCCGCTGCGTGGAGGTGACGATTGCCGCGGTTCCGTTCCGGCTGACCACCCAATTGGGGCGATCAGGCACGACGTACGGTTCCGCGACTACGGCTGCACCGATCGACCACTCCGCCATGGATTGCAGGAGGAGATCCTGCGCACCGGCGGAGTGGTTGGTGTTGGCCTGCAGGAGGTGAGTAGACTGGGCAGCCATTAATGGGCCGTGTCCATCATCACCTCCTGGCTTGCGGCGGGCGATCGGGCCGCGCTAGGAGTGGGAGCGGCCGGAGTCGAAGGGCCGCTCCGCCCCTTTGGAGCCGAAGCCGGAGGTCTGCACGCCCCAGAGCCCATGCGGTGCTTGGCAGGCTTATTGCCCGCCGCACACGCGGGGCAGTGGGGCGGGGCGGCGCAAGATGCCGCCATATGCCCAGTCTGACCGCAGCGGAAACAGAGTCCGCCGCAGTCAAAGCAATTAGTGCATGTTGGCCGGGTGTGCCCGACCGCCATGCACTTGAAACACCTCGCAGGCCGGTGCTCCAGCACGGTGACTCGCGCTGAGCTCCAGCCCACGAGGAGCCTGCCTGAGTCAGCCAGTTGCCTGACCGACTCCACTGGGCACTGCACCCAGGCGGCACCTACGCCGCCCGGACCGGGCCGGATGGCGCCAACCCGGACGGTGTCCATGGGACACCCGGTTTTCGAGGCAATGGCCTCCCGGATGTCTTCCACCGTCACGGAGTCGTCCAAACCCGCGATGCGCATTTCGGCGCACTTTACGGGTCTGGCGATTTTGACGCCACCCTCCTCGGCGAACAGACCTCGCAACTTCGACGCCACGCTATCGGCCGTCCTGGTGCCCTCGGCCCCAGGGAACTCTAAGATCCGAGCCCCTGTACGGGCCTTGCGGGTCCTGGCTTCGACGCCTCCTATGTCGGAGACGTCGAGCTCCCGCCGGGCTTTCCTCAGAACGGCCTCATAGCTGAGGCCCCTTTCTGCCGCCTCAGGCAGCACAGTGATCACCACTGCGGCTGTCTTCGGCGGCCGGAGCCCCTTGCGCGGCCTCTTCCTCTTCGTGTCGCCTCCTCCGGCTCCTGCCTGGGGGGCGACGACCTCAGCGGCGCGCTTGGCCGCCGCTCTCCTCCTCTGGCCGCGACTCTTTCTGCCGCGCTCGGCCACCTGCCAACCCTGTTCGGGCGTAGCGGGCGTGCCGGGCGCTGGGGGCGTAGTCGCGGCCGCGCTAGTCGTCGCTGGCGGTGTTGGTGCTGGCGACGACTGCAGTCCGGCAGGAGCCGGTGCCGTCTTCTTTTTTATCGGAGCGGGCCCCTTCTTTTTTGGCCCAGCCGCGGCCGCGGCGTAGCTTCCCCCCACACGGCCACCCTGACAAGGCAGCGGGGCGGGAGCTGGTGCCGCATATAGCCGTTTATCCGCGGCGAGAGGCGGTCGAACACGTGGTTCTGGAGGCAGCCTTGCCTCCAGAACGGCCAAGCGCGCATTGACCATATTACCGACGGTGTCGATAATGGCGCGCAAGGCCTCATCCGACACACCCCCCACCGCGGGCAGCGGGGTCGGTGTCATCGGCTGGACCTCTGCCGTGGCCTGCTCTACGACGTTTCGCGGGCTGACGCTGGTCGGCGGCACATGCTCCGTGGACGGAGGCGTCTTCGGCGCGGCGGCGATCGCAGGGCGGCCAGCGCCTTGGGCCTCAGCACTCACCTAACAGTCCGAGTAAAGTTGTCATAGCCATCAATGACTAACAACTAAGTCAAACACGAAAAAGAAAAGTAAAGTCCACATCATAGAGCGTACAAAACGTACATTCTTAGTTAAGATGCTACTTTGGGGCGAGTATGCAAAGTGCACTCTTTTTTGTTTTTGTTTGGTAGGCTATGGTCTGGACACGGCCATTCCTTCCGTGGTAACAGAAGGGCGTCGTGTGGCCCCATAACTCATCGTGTTCTCTGCCCAAACCATCAGGCTGGCCTCTGGTACCGCTTACTTGACATCCGTAGCCGGTCCGGGGGTTTACCCTTCCAGGTATCGTCTCCGTCTACACCCCGACAAACAACAGTGTTGTATCGCCTTCACGCGATCGGTGTCTCTGCGGGTGGTAGATTAATTCCCATGGTCCATCTACCCGCGACCTCAGTTAGGATGGCAACAGGTGCAGGTACCGCGCCTGTGACGTCCGATGCGCCGGCGCCAGAGTGTCAGCATGGAGAGTCTCCTCTGTGACACGCTCCGCCGCCTTTTTCTGTGGGATGACTGTCTGACTGCAAAAGGCGGCGACGAGTCTGAGTTCCTGACGCTATCGAGCATCGTCTTTGTGATAGTCGACAGTGCCAGTTTGACCCCGATGATTGCGATAAGTGCACGGCACTGCTTTGCCCAAGCCACGCAAACTTTAAGCGTCTGCAGCGCCGTGTCCACCTCGCAATCGCAGTAGTGGTTAGACGGTGTGCTCTCCCTCCTTGCGACCGTGAGCAGGTACACGTCGAAGCAACCATGCCCCATCACTACACCAGTCACTTTAGCAATAGTGCTGTTACTGCCGCCTGTTGCTGCATATTGTGCGAGGGCCTACTTTTTTACATTTTTATACACTGTTGATAGCATAGAGTACCAAGCAGCTTGCAGAGCACTTGAAGGTGATCAGCGCTGAGATGACACCCCTGAGTAGGCCTGTAACAGTCATAGCCCCATTCTTTTGAGTCTTTTGCTTTTAACGATGTTATTGTTTTACAGTCTTTCAAATCCTTTGACATTATTATAAAATATAAAAGATATCCATCTGAAGATATTCTACGCTACTAAAACGCGGCATGAACCAAGAATTTCATTTTTATTAATTCTTTCGTAATGAAAGCCATTTATTATATATTAATCCGTGCGGTTGCGCAGTTAGAATACAATTCACCAACCGCTTTCTTACCCGTGGGTCGATCACCCACGAGACGACTAAAGGACATCATACATATCATACATCTATGGAAGAAAAGGAAAACTCGAAACAAAACCCTATACCAACACATCTGACCAGCGTGATATAGTTGGTCAATTTCCCTTCCATTACGGACGAGGCTTAAGCCCAATAGTGGAACGTATATAAGCTAAGATAATAGATGTCCATGTCCCCACGTAGCCCTGAAAAGACTTATCTGAGCAGAGCAATCTAACTAAAATGAGGAGACAGCGTAAAATAACTTTGGAAGTAACTACGTCAGAAACTGCAGCTGCATTATTTCTTGGTGGTAAAAGAGCTTTGTTTAAAAACCCGATAGATTTATGCATATTGTTTATAAACCCGATAGATTTATAAAGCAATGAAACACCGAGATGTATGTGCAATAACACGAAACTGCGACACATTCAAAGTGTTTTTTGTTTTATTGTGTACGGTGGTAAACGAGCAAGCAGCATGCACTTATTTTTTTGGACACACGCCTTGCATTCCGTCCGCGTGGACCCATAACTCACCGTTTTCCCTCCCCATCACCATTGGGCCTTTCGAGTACCATCCCCGATGACACCCCGGGTCATCGGGCCTCACACTCACGTGGTCAGCCTCTCCGCGGGTGACGGACTCCATTCCAGTTACCCGCGACTTCGGCTAAGGCATATAGACGCAGGTAATCGCGCCTGCGCCACCAGCCGCCTTTTACAAATGAAACGGCAATAACACATTGCCACTGTTCAGACGTTGCTTTTCTGCAAGAGTGGGGTACTAGGTCCAACTGGGGGTCGGACCGGCCCGTGGCTGTAGAAAGAATACTATCAACCGTGGCTTTACCACTATTAGTGTTTTTATTAAGGATTGCTGTCTAATCGTTTGCGTTGATTGGACAATGATAAATAAAAAGAAATCGTAGAGGCCGTAGATCGAGCACTACGAGATCGTAATGAAAAGTCAATGGTGCTTTTCTTTGGAGATTTTTGGCAAATCCTGCCTGTTAAAACTCGGGGAAATAGAACTGATGAGATCAATGCTTCACTGAAGTGTTCTTATCTGTGGCCCCAAGTAGGCAAGCTGACCCTAACCATCAACATGCAAGCAAACCCAAGGACACCATTTACATTAGTGTTGCCCAAATGCAAGACCAAGACTTGCTGCAAGAGTTCGCAGTGCTCCCTTAGACATGATTTTACGATTTTCTTAGCACAGAAAGGATTGTCAACATTTCATATTCTTACGAGTAATACCAGTACACGGACGGATAATAGCCCTACTTCGGTTTAGTGGTATGTACCTAATTATTGATAGTTGTACAGTTACTGCCACTAGATGAATAGAATTTCATTAATTTAGTTGGATTTTTAATGTCTATGGGGATTTTTTATTTCTATCAAAACAAGTGACATTATGTTATTCTAAAAGCAAAAGTTGCAAGATTTGCGAGCCTCGCAAGAGTCTTGCATTTGGGCAACACTATATCACATGCTTAAGAACTTGCCGATGTTTTAAAGAAAATTGGAGAAAGCGTCCTAATTGATGAAAATGCTCAAGTGGCTGCCGCAAATACTTGGTCGAGTTAAAATTTTTAAGTTTCAAATAGGGGTGCGTAGTATAATTGAATGTCACGCGGACGAAGTCGCGGGCATCAGCTAGTTCTCTAATAAAGAATATGACGGTCCATCTCCTGACTTCATCATCAGATCAGTTCGATGGTACCTGCGTGTTATATTATCATCAAAATATATTTTTAGTTGCATATCGAGACGGCCATTACAAGTGTGACGTCAACTCGCAAGATGTTACTGCATTGTGTAGTAACAAGGGAAGGTAATGTACAATGTGTACGACAGACCGGTTCCGGCGGATCTGATGCCGGAACACGTCGGTGTCGGTCGTGTTCCGTTCCGGTATTATGTTATTATAATATTTTAGTGTTCTTGCGGTTTAATTTAACCGTTTTATTTGCTTTTCTTTATTTGAAAGTTTTTGAAGTGATACTTCTTTATCGGCGTTGGAAAAAAATTACCGTCACATTTTTCCGTTACGCGCCATCTTTTTTTGAAGGGAAACTTTTTTTCGTGCATGAAGGTACAATTTTTACAGATGAAACGCGACACGAGGAATGTGCCACGAAAGAGAGAGAGAGAGAGAGAGAAAGAGAGAGAGGGAGAGAGACAGAGAATTGAGAGAGAGTTGAGAGTGAGAAAGAGAGAGAGGGAGAGAGAGAGAATTGAGAGGGAGAGAGAGAATTGAGAGGAAGAGAGAGAGAGAGTTGAGAGAGAGAATATAGCGAGAGAGAGAGATAGTTGAGAGGGAGAAAGAGAGAGAGAGATGTAAAAACTAGTTTGCCAAAGTTTCACTTCTGCTATGTGTACTTTGTACACACGCATATTTTTTTTAATTATAATATCTTTTTGTCTACTAAAGGGGTCTACGCGTGAATGTGAGCAAAACCAAAATAATGGTCTTTGAAAGAGATGAAGCCAGAACAGATGTAAGAGTAACAATAGGTAATGATGTACTAGAGCAAGTGGATGAATTTGTATATCTTGGATGTGGATTTAGCCGAGATGGACGGTACACCACTGATAAGATAAGATAAGATAAGATAATTTTTATTTGTGAAAACATGTGTAGGTAAGTTCTTAAACAATCTATGATTAATTGGATTCAACATGTTCTGCCACTATAGGCGTACAAATTGTCATAACATTATAGATTTCCATTTATTATTACATTCGTATTATATAATATTACAATATCATTTAAATAGAATGTCTATGTCTGATATAGAGCGAAGAGTGAATGCGGGAAATAGAGTGAACGGAGCGTTGGGGCAACTTCTCGGCAGCCACCACCTCAGCCAGAAGGCACGTGTAGCAATACATAACGCAGTGCTTGTCCCAACATTACTGTATGGAAGCGAGAGTTGGGTATGCAGAAAAGAGTATGAAAGTAAAATTAATGCGGTCGAAATGCGATCTCTGCGGAAAATCTGTGGAGTTAGGCTGACCGACCGCATTCGTAACGACGACGTAAGAGAGCGAGTAGGTATGAAAGAGAGTATTGGTATAAAGATGCGAAAGGGCATGCTCTGATGGTTCGGACATGTGGAAAGAATGCCGAACGAATGTCTGGTTAAGAAGATATACAATGCGAAAGTGGAAGGATGTAGGTACCGAGGGAGACCGAGACTAACCTACCTAGACCAGATTGGTCACGTACTGAAGGAAGGTGGAGTCAAGAGTCTCCGAAACCGGCGAGCGTGTATGAAGAGAATTATGAATGTTGAAGAAGCAAGTGAAGTATGCAAGGATAGAGTTCTCTGGCACTCTGTTCCCTCTGCCTACCCTGTAAGGGACATGGCGTGATGATATGTATGTAAAATTTCTTTTTAATTTATCGCGAGTGAGTGTTGCACGCACTTTATATATTCTTCTAATACCTCGCTGTTACACTGTCAGTGTTGCCAATATAATGAACTTACCAACAATATTGGTAAAATGATCTGAATAAAATGGGAAATATGTATATGTGTAATGTTTATTTGTGATGTAATGGCGTACATTTTGATCAGTGTTTAAATTTATAACTAATCTTATCTTATTTTGTTTTGGATATTTATTTTTAAACTAGTGTTGTATCAATGGTGTTATTATTTCAATTAAATAATATAATGAAACAAGAATTCTTAATAATATAAAAAAAATACCAAACGGTTTTATGACTAGAGTTCTGGCGGGCATGTAGATATTTTATATGATAATTTTATATTACATTTTAATCTAGTTATAAATAAGAATTCGTACATATACGAATATTAAGATAAAATATTACTTTTATGCTATTCCAGGCTGTGATCTGTATCTGCGTCAAACAACATTCAAATTTGTTTAACCGTTCTAGCGTGACTGATTAATAAACATTCATTCATTCAATCTCGTCTGTGTTAAACATTAAAATGTGGGGTACTGGGGCTGGTGACACCACTTAGTTGCCCGTGGGTGTTGAAAAATAGTCTGACCGACCAAGAGAATGTGCGTTCATGTTCGTCTGGGATAATTTATATCATCAATGATCGCCAATCTACCTGCCAAGTATGGCGATTGTGGCGTTAGTCCCCACTTGGAGAGGTCAATATCCAAACTTTAATGCAAATGGGTTGATTGATGGATGGATGAATGATATTGTATCATTGTTCATTAGCAAGTACCAGGCGCACATAAATCTTTTGGAGATCATTAATTAAAAAGCTTTTAAAACTTCACACGAACATAACTTGTACGTAGAATACGTCCGATGAGAGTTATACATTTTTAATAAATTGTTATCGTTCGGAAATTTTTAATATTAATGACACGAGTGACGGGGGCGGGTGACGTCACGTGATGTCATCAAATATTATACAAAAGTTTTCTAACTGAAATGCCTTTAACCTATCTAAAGAAATTCTAGTTCTGTTGTGAAAGCGGAAACGGAAAAGTATTGGTGTTACGACCTTTGCTCGGTTACGCTGGGGTGTTACGCCACAATAGTAATGTTATAAATACAAAAGTAAATTTTCATTGTATATTTTCGATATGTGACCCAAAATGATATGATTTAGGTCATGCTACAGATAAAGTAATGTTATCGTCTGCTTCTTGAAACAAGGCTCTTATAAGTGACTTTGCCTGTCTCACAAATCTTTCCAAAGTTTTTATTAAACTGTCACTTAAAATTTTGCTACGATTCCTTAAACCTGTGCAGTGATAGTACGTTACAAATAGCTTACAAAAATTTACTATTTGCCAATGAGATTGAACGATCTTCTATTTAAGTAAATGCTTCAGGTAAAAGTAGTTAATCTGATCTATTTCGCGAAGAGCTCTTCACAATCACCAGCCACCACCAGTTGGCCCAGAAGACTATGCAATGAATTACGAATCTCGCTTGAATATAAGCAATATTTTACTGTATTAGTCCTGGACTTACAGCAAGCTTTCGACAGATTCTCGTCTAGCAATGTGGAATAGTGTGCAAAATGAAGGCAATCTCACCACATAGTTACTATCCAGTGTTATGATTCTGTCTTGAAGATAGGCTGATCCAGGTAAAGTAAGCTGAAATGACGTCCGCATTTTATGATATTACCATAGGGATCCCGCAGGGAGCTGTACTGGGTCCTATTCTATGTGCCCTTTATATTGCAGACTTCATTCCAACTGAAATCGCCGACAAAGCCACTTTTACTGATGATACAGCTATTATATTTAACACCAATAACGCTACAGGTATTACACATAAACGGCTAGCAGCTGGGACTGGTCACTAAGGAGCTACACAGATGGAAATTAAAACCTAGTGGTAGTAAAACGGTACAAGTCTACTTTATTTATAGAAACTGTTCCCTTGGAAGACGACGCATAATATGCATATAGCATATATGAGGGAGAAGGAAAACTCAAAATAAAACTCTATACCCATATACTTGACCAGCGTGGTACAGTTTGTCGATTTCTCTCCTATTGTGTAATTAGGCTCGAGCTCACGAGTGGGACAAGTATGTGCTGAGATGTTGATGATGAACCAAACGGACTCAGTAATGTCCTGAACAAGTCTTCGATAATAATTGTTAAAATGTATCTCACACAAGTAAATGTGTAGTGTGTACGGATAGAGTTCAGTGTGCATGTGTGTGTGTGTGTGCGTCACTTTGGATGACACTTTGATAAATGAGATACATATCGATCGCAGTCGTCGTACCGCCGCCGCGCCGCACGTCCGCCGCACACTCTCATATAGTACAACTTTATATTGGAGCTTAATACCTCCTGTGTAGTCATTTGCGCCTGGTACATGCGATGTCAATATAATACTGGGGGGAACCTTCACTAATAGTGCGTTGTTAAAGATGTAACTGTCGCCTTGAAACAATGCTATCTAGTGGTGTCTGATAATTATTATTTTAATTAGTATACAGGGTGGGAGTGGACCTGCTGCCGAAAACAAAGACAGGTGACCCTACTAGTCCTACTTGTGATGATAGGCTAGAAAAAAAAATCGAATCGGATAAAAAGAATTTTTTTTCACCACACGAGGTCGTTGAACTCTTGAACATATGATCGTGAGTTTTGAATAGATTGCGTCTTTTCTCATCTGAGTAAAGTTACGTATTTTTATGGAATTATCGTTACAAGGTACTGTTCTAATACGATGGACTGTAAAAAAATTGAAAAACCATTGTGGAAATACAATTTTTCTTCCGAATCGTTTTTTTTTAGCCTATCATCACAAGTACGACTAGTAGGGTCCCTTATCTTCGTTTCCGGGAGCGGTCCACTTCCACCCTGTATATTACTTTCGATAGATGGCTCCTTATATATTCAGTGAGTCGTGTTAAAATCATAAATAAATATCTGAATTTATAATATCAAATCTATCTCACAGTAATCTTACATTTGTCGAGATATAAATAAGGTATTCGCTATTTCCATCGTACCAAACTTCATCGAGATCTGTTCAATCCATTTAATTAATATATCCGAACAATATAAATAAATATGCTCCACAACGTTCATGGCCGCCTGGTAGTTTGAAACAAGTTCTAGTTCATACATTTAATTATCATCGCCCACTGCTGGGCTTGAGCGAATTGTAACAACATTAATCTATTATATGACATTGGTTGAACGTGTTTGTGTAGGATTTTTCGAGTTTTCCTTCTTTTGTACATATTGTGTTATATGCATATTGATTATATTATGTAGTCACCATGTACTGCGCACACACACGTACGCTCTTGACTCACATTCATACTGTTATCACAAAGACAAAATAAAAGTTTAAATGAAATGTCCAGCACGAGTTGGTCGCCATTGAAATGGCTGTCAAAATCATTTCTCAACTACATATTAAATAGCCATGCGCAGTATGTATCACTGCGCTCTAAAGAGTGATATATATCTTTTCACTATAAAGATACATATCACTCATTTAGCTTATTTAGCTCACTTAGCTCAATAGTCAATCACTTTATTAAATCACTCCTTTAGCTCACTTTCAAAGTTCGTTCACTTTGAATCTATCGAACGAATCTATCACTCATACGAATCTATCACTCATTTTTCCTATGATGGGATTCGCTTTTTATTTCAATTACTCACACATTTGATAGTAAAACTTAATTTTTAATGTATATTAACGTTCTACAAAACACTTAAGCGTACAGAGAATTCTATTTAGATTTCTATTACTAGAGAAAAAAAGTCGTACATAAACAGTAACGCGCACAATTTAGACTATTTACAGTTCGGTCCATAAAAATAAGTTTTATTCAACACTCGGTCACGTATTTCCGAGATACCCCGGGAGCAACTAATTACCCATAAAAACGAATTTCAAAATACTTTATCGCTCTAGTATCATAATATCAAAAAAGCATTACTACATACATACATACATACATACATATCATCACGCCATATCCCTTGCAGGGTAGGCAGAGAGAACAGAGTGCCAGAGAACTCTATCTCTGCATACTTCACTCGCTTCCTCAACATTCATAATTCTCTTCATACACGCTCGCCGGTTTCGGAGACTCTTGACTCCACCTTCCTTCAGTACCTGACCGATCTGGTCTAGGTAGGTTAGTCTCGGTCTCCCTCGGTACCTACATCCTTCCACTTTCGCATTGTATATCTTCTTAACCAGACGTTCGTTCGGCATTCTTTCCACATGTCCGAACCATCGGAGCATTCCCTTTCGCATCTTTACACCAATACTCTCTTTCATACCTACTCGCTCTCTTACGTCGTCGTTACGAATGCGGTCGGTCAGCCTAACTCCACAGATTTGCCGAAGAGATCGCATTTCAACCGCATTAATTTTACTTTCATACTCTTTTCTGCATACCCAACTCTCGCTTCCATACAGTAATGTTGGGACAAGCACTGCGTTATGTATTGCTACACGTGCCTTCTGGCTGAGGTGGTGGCTGCCGAGAAGTTGCCCCAACGCTCCGTTCACTCTATTTCCCGCATTCACTCTTCGCTCTATATCAGTGACGTACCGTCCATCTCGGCTAAATCCACATCCAAGATATACAAATTCATCCACTTGCTCTAGTACATCATTACCTATTGTTACTCTTACATCTATTCTGGCTTCATCTCTTTCAAAGACCACTATTTTGGTTTTGCTCACATTCACGCGTAGACCCCTTTTCTTACAATCTTCTGTCATTGTGTCGACTAGGGTCTGCAGGTCAGTCGCTGACTGTGCCAGCAGGACTGCGTCATCTGCATAAAGCAGAGCAGAGACCACTGAGTCACCCATCTGGACTCCCACATTCATATCGTTCAACCTTTGGAGACATTTATCCAGATATATGATAAACAGCCTGGCTAATAGAACGCAGCCCTGCTTAACGCCGATATTGACGTCAAACCAAGGCGACATTCCATCATCCAGCCGCACACAGGCTCTACAGCCCATGTAACTGGATTGCACAGCCTGCAGCAGTTTACCGTTAATACCATACTCCGGTAAAATGTCCCAAAGTTCCTTTCGTACAACCGTGTCAAATGCTCTCTCCAGATCCACAAACCTGCAGAAAATCCTCTGACCTAGAGCCAGATGCTTCTCCACAATGTTGCGCAGAGAGAACACTTGATCCATGCATCCCCTTCCACTCCTGAAACCTCCTTGTGTCTCACACAGTAAACCATCGGACACCATCCTCATTCTCCTTTCAATAATTTTACCATACACTTTTGCTGCCAAACTGGTCAAGCTTATGGCTCTGTAATTTGCGCAGTCATAACGTGAACCCTTGTTTTTAAACAAAGGCACGATGACTGCGCTATTCCAGTCCCCGGGAACCATTCCCGAGCTCCAACATAAATTGAGGAGCAACAGGAACGCCTCCCGGACACAGGAGCCACCAAGCTTATTCATCTCGGCAGACACCATATCAATGCCCGCTGCCTTACCATTTTTCAAGCTTCTTATCGCCCATTCAACTTCATCCGTACTGATGCCATCGGAGGACGCCGTCGCCGAATGTTGATCTACTAGACCACATGCGACACCGGCGCCAACCGTAGTATCCGCATACATATCGCCAAAATATTCACTCCATCGGCTTAACACGTCTTGTGTTTGTGTAAGAATGTCTCCACCTTTAGACCTTATTTTATTCATTCTGAAGGCTGACCAACAACCCCGAGACTTCTTCACCTCCCTCCAAAAGAGTTTGGTGTTACTCTCGAAGTTTTTAGTCAGCCTATCTTCTGCACTCATACTTGCTCTATCACGTTTCTCTTTCACTAAGGCCTTGGTGTCATTCTTACATTGCCGATATATTTCCTTCTTCTGTTCAGTCATACTGTCATAACATTCTGCGATGCGAAGTGAGCGATGAGCTAGTGAGCTAGTGATCTACTGATATATTCGGCGGTCAAGTGAGTGAGTGATAGATTGTGTCTATGTGAGTGATATAGCTCTTTTATATCACTCGCTCAGGAGCTACACAACTTTAATATTAAATTATACCCAACAACAATTTTCAATAGACAATTTTAATGTTATAATAATAATTGCATTCATCGAATTCACACGACAAATGATTGATATCTAAATGGGTACCAAGTTACACATTCAGTAAAAATTATTTATTAAAAGCGATAACATTTTCACTTGATAAGGTAATAAAATGATTTCATCAAAAACATGAGGGGAAGAGCAATTTCAATATGATAATGATTATTGTGCGGTTGTCGACTTCAACAACAAAATATTGATATCTAAATGGGTACCATATAAACAATTCTGAAATTTATTTATTAAAACGTATACATACATACATACATACTATCACGCCATATCCCTTGCAGGGTAGGCAGAGAGAACAGAGCGCCAGAGAACTCTATCCTTGCATACTTCACTCGCTTCTTCAACATTCATAATTCTCTTAATACACGCTCGCCGGTTTCGGAGACACTTGACTCCACCTTCCTTCAGTACATGACCGATCTAGTCTAGGTAGGTTAGTCTCAGTCTCCCCCGGTACCTACGTAAATATTAAAACGTATAATTTCTTAATAGTGTTAGGACCACGCCAGTTCTCTGTCTACAGCCGCGGGCCGGTCCGTCCGGGGTAGTACCACACTCGCAGGAGATCGACGTCTGAGTAATGACAATGTGGTATTACGCTTCGTTCGGTGAGCGAGAGAGACGGAAGCCCAACTGAGTTGGTTTAGGGTATTGCAGAGGTCCATGGGCAGCAGTTACACATACCGTCAGGTGTACTGCTTGCTCGTTTGCCACCATAAGCTATAATAATAAAAAAAAAACAATATAAAATCAACAATTTTCTGTTTTTTGATGTGAAATTTATATAAATCAAATAATTTTTCATTTATTGGCATTTGCCTTGAATAATGAATGTTCACTGTTGGACCCCATGCGGACTATTCTCAAGGAAGGGGGTGATGTCATTATGGTTAACAATCCGCCTTATATTTAGTTAATTTTGTGAGAAACTGTATAGAAATATATTGAAGTCTGTCTCAAGTTGTAAGTAAACAGTTACAGTGTGTCTCCGTCATAGCGGCATCGGGGCGACGTGCAGGGAGCAATCAGACGAGAGCTTCCGCCCTCTAGGGGGCGACACTCCCACCATCTGCCATCACATTACATACGAAAACACGACGAAATGATCCTCTCAATACTTACGTACTTAATTTCTATATTTATTAAAAGACAGAGTTGATTGTCTTTTGGTATCGCAGACACGTACCTGGATGAGGGGAGAATAAAGTAAAAGCTCGCATAGGAGCGAAGCCATAAGGACCATGAAGGAGACCTATGACTCTACATAACTGATAAAATTTGATATTTTTAGTAGGTGGTATTAAAAAATAAGAATTGTGCCACAACCCACAGGTGGAGGTCGATTGCTTGAGAGTGACCCACCAGCATTTTTGGTGGACATTTTTGATAGGAATGGATAACTTGTAGAGCAGGCCATTCAAGTTGAAAAATCCGATGGTCCGCTCAATAAATAAAGATGAATTTAGTTAGTTATGGGGTCCAGCACGGACCTACTATTACACTGGATGGTTTGGGTGGGACGTGGTCAGACTATAGTGGGTTGAAAGGAAAAAGTAACTAATTACCACCAGAATTGAAATATACCACCTAAACCCACCAATACATTACTATTATACGTACTAGGAGCGCATAACTGCGATGTTGGTGTATATTTACTATATTTAAAATTAGTTTTCTGATATGACGTCACAGCTCAGTCATTCGGCGTTTCACCTGTGACAGTCCGTCGTGAGGTGGCCCTTGTACTGGTTCATCACTTAAGTATACTGAGAGCAGTTAGGTGACTCTTGTCGTATTAATTGTACTCTGTCTGTTCGACACCCTCGTACGACTATATAGTATTTATTGAAGCTCAATTATATATTTTAGTATCATGAATCACGTGTGTCATCGTTAAATATGATTATCATTAGTTGCTTACGATGATAAAAACAACATTCACACCCTATTTTACACACTTAAGGGGTAATAATATCTAGATGACCGAGCCTTGCTCGGTATTCTTTTATTAGTGTGTTTTGGAAGATATATTTAAATATAATAGAATTAATGAAAAAATAAACTAATATAGACAAAAAGTGCAAAATATTGAAACTAAAAAAATGTATCGAGCAAAAAGGAGCCAAAATCACGTTTGTTGTATGGGAGCACCCCTTAAATACTTATTTTATTTTGTGTTTTAGTATTTGTCGTTATAGCGACAACAGAAATACATCATCTGTGAAAATTTCTGTCTGACTGCTGTCTAACTATCATGGTTCATGAGATACAGCCTGGTGATAGATAGATGGACGGACAGCGAAGTCTTAATTATAGGGTGCCGTTTTACGCTTTGGGTGCGGAACCCTGAAAAATTTGAACTCACAAAAAAGCTTGGTACAATGGCAATACTCTTTAAAATTGAAATGTCTTGAAAGTCACAATACTGCATTAACACGGCATTTGAAAGTTTCTAAGCTATAAAGAGGTCATACATTTTTAGGACACGGCGTCATACATAGGAACGTAGAGTTTAAAATTTTAAATTGTTGGACAGAAAAATTGGAATCCATAGCTCATAAGATGTATTACCCGTTTTTATTTTAAATCATTCGAAGGGGTCGTATATTTACCTGCGCCTGATGCCGCCCTAGCCAAGGCCGCGGGTGACTGGATCGGGGAATTAGTCCGTCACCCGCCGAGAGGCCGACCGCGTGAGGAAAGACCGACATCCTACCCGAGGGGGGGATGTCGGTCGAGGAGAGGGTACTCCTCAGGGGTATTCCGTCGGGCCGACCACTGACGTCAAGTCACTCTGCTCCGGTGGTCGCCCCAACGACGAAGGCGACGTCACGGGTGGGTTACGGGTGTGCGCGCTTACGCCCCTCTGTCACCCCGGATGGAGTGGTGCGAGAAGTGCGCCGACCGTAGCCCACCCCCCCCAAAAAAAAAAAAGGGGTCGTATATTAAAATAAATCCTTCGAATAAGTGATAAACTCCGACTCCGACAACCGGTCGAGTTCCTAAAAAATCTGAAAGCGCCCGGTCTCCCAACTCACATCTTAAAATTGAGAGCTGGCCCTCCAAAATTATTCAATGCCACCAGTTTGCAAGAAAAAGCATTACATTGCATTGTAATGGGGTCAACTACACCGACCGGTTGTTCTCGAGCAGAGTCTGTATTTATTCCTAGGATTCTCCAAATACCATCAAATTACTCCTTCAAATTTCAGAGAGTGCAGTTTGTCATTAAATTCTGTTTCGCAATAACCATAAACGAAGCTCGAGGTCAAATTTTTAAGGTAGCGGGAGTAGACTTGAGAGAAAACTGCTTTTCTCATGCGCAGTTGTAAGTGACATGTTGCAGAGTAAGCTCACAGAATAGTCTGGTAATTCTAGCATCCGAAAGAAAAACAACAGATATTTTTTACAAAAAAATACTGTATCATTTTAATATTATTAGTTATGACCGACACTTTAGATTTATCGTCCGCTAAGCTTCGTGGCATAATAATATTTCGTTGTCATTTTTGATGTACACCGTATTGGATTTTAATAATGTCACTTTGCTTATTTTTTCACTCATCAAGCACGTTTGATACCGATATTCTATGTGTTGTTATGACAACAGCAAACAGTAATTTTGTAACGTATTATAAATGGCGCCACTGGAGAAACATCAAACTCCAGCCCGCAGTGTATGAAATATATATTATTAAATTTCAGTAAATAACAACAAAGTACAAGTGCAGTTAATTAAAAGCTTTAACAAAGTCATCACCGCACAACCTTTCGTTAATTTACAAATATGAATGTACGACATTCCCATACATCCGTTGCCAGTGCATCGCGTTTCCGTTGCCTGTCGTCGTCAGAAGTATATAATTGTCTTTTAGAATGGCACCTCTATGAAGTTTCAGTTCAAGATATGTATCGTACAATACCCGCTGTCGCTTGTCGCTCAGTCGGACACACAGTGCTGGGTCTCACCCGACTGGACGAACACACAGACTGCAGTATTAACGATCACATGTACATATATATAACTTGAAGGAGATTTGTCTGTATAGTAAGGATAATATGTCATCACCGCCTTCCCTTCCCGCGAGAGACCACTACATGTAAGCAGATAAATTGACTATAAAAGAAGGTAGCTTCTATTCTTCTCAACTGAGAGAAGAATAATAATAAAGTGATAGAAATCTTACTTCTGATATAATGTGTTGGGTGTTGATTGGTTTAGGAGGTAATATGTCACCGCCCCATTACTCGCCGGCGAGTTGTGAGACCCGGCCGAGAGACCGCAGAGAGAGTGGGCGCAAGGCTTACATTGACAAATTTATAACGCCAAGTACTAACGCCAATCGCCATGTCGAGTGTGGTGCATAATACAGCTCTGTTAACTATTAATGAGGTGATTGTTTATCTTTTAAGTGCCTATGAAGGCTACAGCGGTACTGGGAAAACATCATTTTTACATTTTTATTCATTTGTTCGAGTTAATCGGCGAAATGTTTCGACCGTTTTTGACGAAACTGTCACTCGCAGACAACTGATGTTACAAGAAGTAACTTAAGATAGTTTTATTATGAAGAAGAATCAACATTTCGCGACAAATAATTAAATATATTTATGAAATACAATTTTTCTATTCAATCTTAAAATTTATAAACAATTTTTAACATTTTTTTTTTTTAATTCGATAACATTTTTCCAGTTTCATGCGATTGAAGTCGCGAACGACAGCTAGTTAATAATTAATATCCTGATCTTAAAATACATAGACTCGTTGCAGCACCATTAGCTCGTTCATCCCCGCCGCGTGGGGTCGGCGCCCCCCCTGGGGTCCGTTGTACCCTTTCTTGTGAAGTTATCACAAAGCCTTTGGCATGTAAATAAGTTTGCGCACTTTGTATCGACAATACAATAGGGGATTAGATTAATTCATAACTCTATTACAAAGCAAAATCCGCTTAAAGACTTACAAACGACCCATAAATATTAGGTAACTGTTTATATTGATTTAAGTGTTACCTATAATTGGTAATTGTAGGCAAAGACGGATGTTAGATATGTATTGGATACTTACACTTGAATTATGCGCTCCTAGTACATGTTATGGTGAATTACATATTTTGTGGTGGGTTTTGGTGGGAATTTAGTCTATTTTTGATCGGCTATGGTTTGGACATGGCTAAAGGACTATATGGGTGTCTATAATCTGCAGTATTTTCCCTTGCTGTCTATTGAGTGGACCACCAAATGTTATTTTTTCATTTCGTGGGTTATATTATATAGTGTATCTAGTCCAACTTATGTCCACCTAGTACCTATTGCAACATTAAGTGGATGGTGATTATATTGGTGGCTAATACTTAAGTGTAACTTGAAAATAATTTTGGTTAAGTCACGCTTTTTATTATATACAGTTCATGGTTTAGTTACTAAATACGTTCAATTACTACCCATAGCGAGCGACGTGCTACGCGCGCGTAGCTCCGGGCCTACGGGCTACGTCGTGTTACGGTTATTGCTACGAGCTACGGATGATGTTATCTACTCTAAAGTTTCTGCTCTCCTGGTACTACCTGCTCACATACGTGACGGTAAATGGTTATTGTGGTTCTTACATGTGAGAGTTGTTAGCACGTAATGGTCGTTTACATCAACAACCTCTAAATATTAGATAGCACTTAGCATTATAAATTAAAAATAAAATGAAATTTGTGTGTAAATGTCACCTTAAGAGTTATTTAAAATTTAAAGTTATTTTATTACTAACAAAATAATTAATCACCATCAATACGTGATTGGTACTGCTTTAGGTATCACCTAAAACTTAGGTGTCGTTTGTAAAAACGGGTATAATACTACTAAATGTCTCAGTTAACTCAATTAGTTACAACGTCACGCTATCACACGATATGCGTCACACAGACACGTGGTGCGCGGTCCATACATCGATCGAATCGAACCAACTTCCGTAACCAATAGATCAATATCCGTCCCCCGATAATCACTTTTACATCACAAATGCTGAATTAACACTAAGTCCACCATATAAAGGGCGCTTGCCAAAGTACGTCAGTCTCCGCCCACCCATCCATCTTGTGGCGGCGACATATGAGACAACAGCTATCACCGGCTAATGTGGTCATCAATAATATTGACAAGTATATCATATATCACTAATCCTTGTGTATATGTGTTCGTAATATGTTTACTAAACGACAAACACAATTTTTATTCGAACTGGATTCGAACCCAAGCTTCGCTGTGACCTCGCAACAGCAACGACGCTACCAGGGACGCATAAATATATCAAAATTGTTGTTCGTTTAATGTAAATCAGTCAAGCGAGATACAGGTTGATCCTTCAAAATGTTTGAGTTCACATAATACATAGAGGTCATACTAATTAGTTTTATATTGGCATTGATTTTGCTTTTGAGGTGAAACTTCTTAAAGGAGAGACTTTGAAATTCTGTTCCAACAGCTTTTTGAGATAAATAATGTGGGTTTAATAATGCGATGTACAGAAAAACTTTTGAAATTTATGTCTGTCTGTTTTGTTCGCGGATCACCCGAAATAATGCTTCGAAATTAGTTAGTAATAATAACATATTTAATTAGTGAGCTATTCGGGTCTGGTGTATAACCGCCATAACTCTTTTAAGCGCCGAAAATAATAGCCTACGCAAGTGAAGTAGTGAGCACAGCTAGTATGGAATACGATTTATTATTTCTTTTTAAAGATAATCCCTAAAGAAAAATATTTCTGTATTCCCTTTTAAGATTTGAGGATAAACTCGGCCTTATCCGCGACAGGGTGGTCGTTTGTTTCAAGCGTAGTACCAGGAGTACATGCGGCGGGAGGAGGTGTACGAGCGAGCGGAACTAATGGACGTCGCACACAGGCTAATGCGAACGTTTCAAGTTCGGTTTGTGCGCGCGACTAATGACGGTGGCGGCCTTACATTGTAAGAACTGTGTACAGTGAGCCGTGTAATACACTGAGAATAGTAATGTCACCACCGTATTCCCTTAAACATAATATTTTATTTACCGAATATTTGGATGTATTTCGATGTAATTGTTCAGATATTACAACGTAAGGAAGTAACAAACATATACTATTAAGTATACAACAGCCAAATTTGAAATCCTTTTCAGTAATTAAAGAAATTACCTTCTCTTTTTAAATTGGAGTAAGAGAGGGAGAGATCATACAATTAGAAAATCAAAATTGACATTGGCTAGCTTTATTTTAAAAGTTAATGCTTGAAAATATGCTGAAACACTACTTGCGTCGTTTGACGGCTCGACTGCGCTGGTCAAGTGTGTGACCAGTTACCAGGCGCGCATACTACTAGTGTAGGTATATCGGTAAGCTCTATTTAGTTCAAATGGAAGTTGTTTGTACAGTTTGTGTATGAAAGGCGTCACGTCGCCCGAGCAGCGCTCAAAGGGCGCTCAAAGAGACGCTTTCAAACTTGTTTCTTTAGAAATGAAAATGTTCCAACGAAATGGTGGCTCTCTCTCTACGGTCGGCATTTACTTCGCAAGTACCACGCGGTTATAAATGGGGAGGAGGTTGGGGGTGAAGACTTTATATACTGAAACAGCTTTTTTTACTTAATGAAAAGAATTTCGTCTGTGTATCTCTATTAATAATATAAATGTGAATGCTTGTGTTTATGTTTGTTATTTCTACACGATGCAATGACTGAACTGATTTGAATGAAATTTATAATTGAGATAGCTTGTGTCTTACGCTATGTCCTAATTGGCTGTCGCAATACAACACGACTTTTGTTGTCCAACCGATCAACTGATGCGACAAAATTAAAACACATGCTTTTGAATGGAACTGTCCTAACTGACAACTCGCACTGACGTGCGACATCGCATTTGTTGGTCGTTATGTTTTAAATTCAAATCTGTTCTATTTTGTCGTGTCGGTCGTCCGAACAACACGTGTTTTTGGTTGATAAGTAAAATGAATATAGTACGAGATCCAACTGCGGGATTAGTACGCTCATCGGTTATTTGCTAAAAACCAAATTTTTATGTATATTTAATTAGGAGAATATATATCTACCAAGTTGCCTATCAAAATTTGGCCGCTAGTATTTTTAATAAAATTATTTTAAATTGCTTTTTGGAAAAAAATTTCGTTCACTTGTTTTTTAAATAAAATATCGTCTACATCACGGCAATTTACATAATGATTTTAAAAAATCACGGTTGCTATTGCGCACCTGGCCGCACCTCTTCGCAGCCAGGTGTAAACAGGTATGATTTCGATACATTTATACGTTCATAACGTATATTTATTAATTATATATCAAATTGAAGCTAATTTTTTTCTATGTCAGACGAGGATAGCGATTCCCGGCTGTGCGACGGTTTTAAGCCATTGCGCATGCGTTGAATGTTAGTTAACACTAGTTAGTCAACCACCGGGAAGTAACAGAGAGTTAATAAATACTCTCTATAAAAAATCTATAAAAACTCTATAAAAAATAAAAAAATAAAACCAAGGTTACTTATGTAAAAGAAAATTTTATTGTGAAAGTAGTGTTTGAAAATTTTATCAGATTTTATCCAAGTATTTAATCGTCTGTTACATATTAATAAAACATTTAAGCAAATTAAAAATTTAAAAAAAGTATCTTCTATTTCCGTAACTCTTGTTTAAAAATCTGAATCATCGGAGCTTTCAGTTACACTATCATCGGAGCTATCACTTGCATCGCTAGAAATATCAGAATTGTCGTAATTATCGAAAGATTTGTTCATAGAATCACATACCACATTCTTAACTTGTGTTGGAGTTGAGTCTCCTAGGAACCATGTTGGTTTTAGAAAACCATCTAATAGCAGCCAGCCATTATTTTCCGGGCTGAACTTGATACAGTCCGGCTCAGTGGCATTTACCCACATCGAATTAACAAAGATTGACCGCAACAATTTTTGTTTCAAAGACTAATTCTTTTCATAAATTTTTCATTATTTTGTTTTGAAGCGTACATTTTGTTAAATAATAAACATCTTGCGGCATTTACGCTTTGACACTTCGGGAGTCCATACATAAGGCACGTAAACTCTTGGACTGCATCAATTTTGGTTTCATCAAAGATGTCAGTAGGATTCGTCAATGATGCAAAAACTTGTTGAATTTGTGGGTGCTTAATAAATAAATTCAAGGGCCGAATTTTCCCTTTGTTGAAAAATGCAGCCGTGTAGTCGCAACCCGAATTAAAAACTATAATTTTTAATAAAAAAACCTCAAAGTTAGAACTGTGACATTTATATTGTAACTATAACCTATATTAATCTTAAATTCAATTCAAATTTTACTTACGGTTTGTGTTTTGCAAAAATCTTCAAATTCTTTTTTATCTTTTTGCTTTAGAACTACAATTTTTTTTAGACACAATGTGTTACGTGTTAACTCTCTTTCACTCTACCTTAAATATTTATCATGTTTAACAGCCAGCAACCCTTATTTGCGGCCAGATTTAATTAGGTAACCATATATGATAAATTAATAGAAAAAAATTAGCTTCAATTTGATATATAATTAATAAATATACGTTATGAACGTATAAATGTATCGAAATCATACCTGTTTACACCTGGCTGCGAAGAGGTGCGGCCAGGTGCGCAATAGCAACCGTGATTTTTTAAAATCATTATGTAAATTGCCGTGATGTAGACGATATTTTATTTAAAAAACAAGTGAACGAATTTTTTTCCCAAAAAGCAATTAAAAATAATTTAATTAAAAATATTAGCGGCCAAATTTTGATAGGCAACTTGGTAGATATATATTCTCCTAATTATAAATATTCTTAAAAATTTGGTTTTTAACAAATAACCGATGAGCGTACTAATCCCGCAGTCGGATCTCGTACTATATTCATTTTACTTATCAACCAAAAACACGTGTTGCCCGGACGACCGACACGACAAAATAGAACAGGTTTCAATTTAAAACACAACGACCAACAAATGCGATGTCGCACGTCAGTGCGAGTTGTCAGTTAGGACAGCTCCATTCAAAAGCATGTGTTTTAATTTTGTCGCATCAGTTGATCGGTTGGACAACAAAAGTCGTGTCGTATTGCGACAGCCAATTAGGACATAGACTTAGATGTATTTAGGAGGAGGTCTTTATATTTTAGCGAACCAATAATAGGCGAGCGGAGCTCTAGTCAAATCAAATTAGTTTCATTTAGTAGTAAAACTTAAATATAAGGAAAACCAGAAACAAAAGGTTATATCAATCCGATATGACCGAATTCGTTATTAGGGCAACATAGGCTCTATTTGGGGGACGTTTTAAAGTTAAAATAAAAAAAAAATAGTTTGAATCGTTGTTATCGAAGTACCAGGGATTCAGAAACAGTAGAGAGATTTTTTAATAAATTGTTTTGTATTTAAAAATGTTTATATGTTATTTGAAATGTATGTAATGCGAGTGGAGCAGTGACAATAAACGATTCCCAAAATATATATTATTATGAAATTGATTTAAATAATTTAAATTATGTATAATACAAAGTAAACAGTTCTCAACACGTACGATATCGAAGTCCATTCATTACAATATTCACAGTGTGTCGTCACACATTATTAACACACACGTCGCACTCGAACTTAGCGAATTAATTAATTAATTATATATGAACTGATTGTTATGGTTCGTATATATTATTAATTAAGATAAATGTAACACATGATCCCGGGTGACATTAACTGTCATGTGTCATGCATTCGATTCTCACACAGTACATGTATTAGTGGGGCGACTGTATTTTGTGCTCATGAAAGTAATGCTTGTAGCGTTTCGTGAACACAAAGGTTCATTTTTTGAAAACGATATGGGGTTATTTATTTTAGGAGTTTTGGGTCGCATTGTTTTATTAGAGCGAAATAGACGAGCGAGGCAATGTGAGGTTGGGGAGGAAGGAAGTCAGGTCATGTTGTGAAGAGTTGAAGCAAGAGAGAGATGAGAAATATAGTTTTTGATGCTATTATGCAAGGATAAAGCAAGGTTATTCCAGTATAATAATTATTACGAATCACCAGAACTCATAAAATTCTCCGTTCGTACCAGATCATGACCTGGGTCATGGCATAGTAGGTCAATTTTCTTATGATTATAAATCTGTTTAACCGTCAGAATATGTCTGACTCGCATATTAGTTTAGAAAAACCTCTGACGTATTTATCTAAGTACTAGGTGTTCATAAAGTCATAAGAGTTCACGCTCTCAAGTGTCTACAATTAGTGCCCAAGTGTTTGTACTTCCGGTCGCTAACAAAAGCGAGCTTCTGTTCACTTCTGCGCGCCTGGTACGTGAGGTCGAGTGTCGCACTAGCCGCGCGCCGCGAGTACTCTCCCCTTGTACTATTAATAGAAAAAGTTTAAATGGGCAGAATTTTATATAATACATAGTTCCACTATATGCATGTATGTCACTTTGTACTACCAAATCAAATTTGGACATGACAAATGTAAAAATGATAGATTGTATCGGATGGATAAAAAATTAAAATCTTCTCAATTTTTCTTTTGGAAAAATTATGTTTCCAAAATAAAAAATGATCTTATAAAATCAGTAATTTTTCCTTGAAAATTTCATCAAAATCGGCCCAGCCATTAAAATGAAATACAGTTTAAATATTGATCAATTTAAATATATGTATCCTTGAAACACTTACTGTAACGAAATTGTAATGCGTAACCACATTTCGTTACAAATATCGTAACGTCACTTGGCGCGCTCGCTGCAGCGAGCCAACTGTAAACAAACACTAGGTCGTCATATATTAATGTTTTCAATGTAAAAAATCCTCCCACATTTGTGGGAGCCGAGCCAATCTCCGTTTACAAATCAAGACATATTTGGCGCAGATTTGTTCGTGACGCGAATGTAATAAGTGCTCGGGGGGGGATAAGTGGGGGGCAGTGGAGGGGCGAGGGAGAGAGAGTTACTGTATATAAAGTGGGGCCTGAATATTGTAATAGTGTTTTTTTGTAAATCAAACTTGAGGCCGGAGGGACGGC
The DNA here is from genome assembly GCA_905163515.2 of Lymantria monacha. Classification (NCBI taxonomy): domain Eukaryota; kingdom Metazoa; phylum Arthropoda; class Insecta; order Lepidoptera; family Erebidae; genus Lymantria; species Lymantria monacha. The sequence continues at coordinate 38,206 of LR991108.1, read as the reverse complement.
GGGAGGTGTTTTGCTTTTTTTTTTAATAATTGTTATTTCTTTGTGGAAATATTTTGAAAGTAATAGCTGTACCTTATTTCTGAGTCAGACATCTGTTGAGTGAAATATGAAATGTTCAGATTACTTTCTTCGCTGTATTTTTCAAAAGGAATTTCTTTACACTTCCGTGTAATACTTTTCTGTGGATGAAAGATGTCTTATAGTCTTTCTGTATGATTGCTAACATGTATTTATAATTTTAAAACAATTAGTTTGATAGTTAAAGTGTGAAAACGTAATAAATATACATAATTATATTATAAATTACGAGAAATTTGTTTTGTTCGCGTTATAAATATCGCTATCTCATATTATGTCTTCGTTAACGACTCGCCTATTTAATTCGACTAGAATCGAATTGCCAATTAGTGCATTAAGAAAAATAAAAGATGTTGGTCTATAAGACATAGATTAATTAATTAATATAATAAAATTATTACAGTTAACTAATTGCTTTCATTAATCGTGACAGAAAATAAGATTTACTGTTGTTTGTTAATTATTACCATCTGACATTAACGCTGTATAATGGTTTGTGTATGTCGTAAAAGCCGACTGCGTGCTTTATATAGAGCTGTAGTACATACATCTGATGTCGTCTGATCAACAATTATATTCACAAAGAGCGTGACGAGCTCGACTTGTGGTCGAACAGGCGGTGGGTAATAAAACTATTATCAAAACTATTTGTAATATAAAGTATAATATCGCTTTGATCACAAGTTGTTTGGAGAAGACGAGGATAACGATGATGATTTGACATCACTCGCCTTAAAATTTAAATTTATTGTATAAATTTATTTGAAAATTTCCTCGTGTAATGTATTAATAGTGCGATCTAGTGATTCTGTACAGCGCCATCTATCGACACGACAGATAATGTGATTACATAGATACATACATACATACATACATATCATCACGCCATATCCCTTGCAGGGTAGGCAGAGAGAACAGAGCGCCAGAGAACTCTATCCTTGCATACTTCACTCGCTTCTTCAACATTCATAATTCTCTTCATACATGCTCGCCGGTTTTGGAGACTCTTGACTCCACCTTCTTTCAGCACGTGACCAATCTGGTCTAGGTAGGTGAGTCTCGGTCTCCCCCGGTACCTACATCCTTCTACTTTCGCATTGTATATCTTCTTAACCAGACGTTCGTTCGGCATTCTTTCCACATGTCCGAACCATCGGAGCATTCCCTTTCGCATCTTTACACCAATACTCTCTTTCATACCTACTCGCTCAAATTCAAATTCAAAATCATTTATTATGTATAAACCCTGTGAGGACACTTACATATTGTCAGTATTAACATTTTAATTTTAATCTAATAAACTACCACCGGCTCGGAACTAGACCACTACTGAGAAGATCCGGCAAGAAACTCAGCGGGTTTGTCTTTTATTATTTCTTTTCATTTTTTTTATATATATAAAAATAATAGTACATGAAAGAAATAGCTCCAGTGTGATGCCCTTCGAACCTAATAGTTAAATACAATGTAGAATAGCCAATGGCTGGACCAGGTCCCACAAGCGGCACCCGATCGCGAGTTAACTACTAGAGCAGCCATCACTCCCCTCAACCACCTTGAAGGGAAGGGAGGCACCCGCTCGCAGCTACCGCAAGTAGACCTTTCAGTGAGCATGACCAATACCATGTATTACTAACGCTAACCAAAGTCAAAATTCGTTAGGCAAAACACGCTACGCTTTACATGTATGTAAAATCATTATAAAAAAACAAACAGTTTACAAAGACAAGGTAATTTCTGAATGAGGAGCTGCTCATAGCCAGTCTGTACTATCGCTTAGATAATCCGAGATTTTATAATAACCTTTCTTACAGAGTCTGTTCTTGACAGCCCTTTTAAATTTATTCACAGGCATGTCTCGGATATCTTTTGGCAGTTTATTATAGAAGCGTATACATTGCCCCATAAATGACCTATTAATTTTTTCGAGATGAGTCGTGTGTACAACTAATTTGTCCTTATTCCGAGTATTAACACAATGAATGTCACAATACCTTTCAAAATTATTGATATTTCTTTTTACATACAATACGTTTTCGTAAATATATTGCGATACAACAGTCAGAATATTTACTTCTCTAAATTTTTCTCGAAGTGAAACTCTTGGGCCTAGTTTATAAATTGCGCGGACAGACCTTTTTTGGAGAACAAAAACACTACTCAGATCCGCGGAGCATCCCCACAGTAATATGCCGTATGCCGTCTCTCTTTCTCTCTCTCTGTCTCTGTCTCTCTCTCGTGTCGCGTTTCATCTGTAAAAAATTTACCCTCATGCGCGCAAAAAAGTTTCCCTTCAAAAAGATGGCGCGATACGGAAGGATGTGGCGGTACATTATGTTTCAACGCTGATAAAGAAGTTTCCCTTCAAAAAGATGGCGCGATACGGAAGGATGTGGCGGTACATTATGTTTCAACGCTGATAAAGAAGTTTCCCTTCAAAAAGATGGCGCGATACGGAAGGATGTGGCGGTACATTATGTTTCAACGCTGATAAAGAAGTTTCCCTTCAAAAAGATGGCGCGATACGGAACAATGTGGCGGTACATTATGTTTCAACGCTGATAAAGAAGTTGCCCTTCAAAAGTTAAAGACTTTCACTGAACAAGTACAACTGTGGTCTAACTAGCGACCTCTGACGTCAACCGTTGTCGATTGGAAACTCACGCAGGACACGTTCTCTTTCTGACATACAATTGATTATTCCGAATTTGTTTGTGTAATTTGTGTCGGTTAATTTTATAATAATACAATACAAGAATAAGTCACTTTATCCAAGGTATTGGTGCTTTTAAAAAATACGTTGTCATAACGAGTGATGACATTATATTTTTTAATGAGACTAATTACACATCAATATCAACCACCTCGGTGAGTTCTGTTTGACAAACAATACAATACGTTACAGTATTACTGCCCCTCTCTGTGTAACCTAATGCTATTGCCCTATATTCATACTCCCCCTTTGGGTAGTACAATAGTCAACGGTGCACATAGACAGGATGACGATGAAACACACACACACACGCACAATACTACACATTAGTGTAAATAATTATATTATTATTATTTGATCAAAATATTTTACTGAAATTTAGCATTTAATATGTTTGATTATTTATAAAAACTTGACTACGAGCGAAAAATGATAGTCACTTATGTGATTCGAACCCACGCTTATTGGAAGTCCGTTTCAATCGTGTTACCACATACATCAGCATAAGCTGCTGTATGACATTCAATTTTCGGCTCGTATTATATTTTCATCTTTAAAGGAGACGTGTGCCATTTACTAGACAAGTTTTTTTTTATAAACAAAAATATAAGTAAATTTCACTTAATACTGCAATAGAACCATACAATTTTGACTGCACTGCAGTCACTGCTAGTGACGGGGGATTCCTGCGCGACCGACTTGGGCCGGGATAAGAATTATAGGAGTCATCACAATCGGCTTAGAGTCTCACCAGAAGATTAGGTAACAACGGCCTCTAGGTCTAACTACAATTGCCAACTCCCTCATTTATTGTGCCACGACTAGCTGGACGATGAAAAGCTGAATTATAATACAAATAACAATTATTTAACTAAACATTTGATTAAAATTTAATTTAGTATTGAATACCCTATTATTTTCAAGTAAAAAATGGGAGTATTCAAGCAATACAATGCAATTACAGTACACACAGCTGGCAACCCCACAGTCACGTAGCGCCGTGCTACGTGCTACGCGGTGCTACGATTATTGCTACGAGCGCGCTACGAGCTCGTTTGCAATGATGACATCATTAGCTAGTCTCTAAGCTTCATGTTACCCTGGTACTGTGCTATGCAAATGTGTCAAGTTGTTTGATAATTGAAGTGAAACTTCAGTAATTGAAGTTGCTTAACTTCATTAAGCTTTCATCTGTTTTTCTTCTTTACATTTTTTCAGGAGAACTGAAAAACTTAATCAGCGATTTATCACTTCATTGGTTATCTTCAGATGTCGTTTTAAGGAAAGGGCAGTTCTGATGGGTTGGGTTATAGTTTCCTTACGTTTCTCCTACAAGTCACCTGTTACGAATTTTTCATTAAAGGATACAAATCCAATAAATCAACAAATAAAGTATTCCAGGATGGGTAAGAGCGCAACTGGTACATTCATCACAGCCCATAAATGTCCCACTGTTGGGTTCGGGCCTCTTCCATAATGGGAGCGAAATTAACCTACTATACCGCGCTGGTCAGATGTGTTGGTATAGGGTTTTGTTTCGAGTTTTCCTTCTTTCAGATAGATGTTACATGTGTTTTATATCCCTTAGTCGTCTCGTACTATCACCCACAGGTAAGATATGGGGTGGTAAATAGTATTCTTACTCCGTCACTACACGGAAAACTGGCACATTATTCGAGGCCAATTGTGTACAGTTTCCAATATAAAAAACAATTTATAATCTATTTCTTCGCAAAATTTCATCCAGATTCGTACAGCCGTTCGGTCGTGATAAAATAAAATACGTACTATATATGTATATATATATTTATGTTCGTATACATCAGTAAGAAAAGTACAAGATGTGTTAGTTACATGTGGCCCAACAACTAACGCTATACATACAGGACAACAACAAACGTTAGTTACATGTGTGACGTCACTCAACACGTCACCACGTCGCGTGGAACATTCTCGAACAACGCTAAAAACAACCCAGTCCTCATCACAATGTATACGGCACCCCTTTGATCTCGGTGTGACGTCAAGTGTCTGCCAGCGCGACACTGACGCTGACACTGGGCGCGTCAGTGTCGCCACACACGACGACTGACACTTGGCGAGTTGAACATTCACGAGCTCTCTTTGTGTTTGGTCCTCACTCGGTACAGAATCATTGAATTCAATTTTCTTCTGTGGTCCCAGCGGTAGGTATGAATTTAAGTTACAGTTATAGATAAGGGGCCACTTAGTGACGTGTTACAGATATAGATAAGGGGCCACTTAGTGACGTGTTACAGATATAGATAAGGGGCCACTTAGTGACGTGTTACACATATTTTTTTTAATTTTTGGAGTTTACTCCTTAAGAATCTATTTTCACATAGGGCGCCCCGTATGAGAAACATTTGAGGAGTAAAATCTAGTGATCGAATGAACTCGTTACGTTTTTGGTGCGCAACCTATTTTGCGCACCTTTCACTTTCTGACGTGAGATAATACTTCACTGAACAGTTTTAATATTTAGTCAAATGAGCTCTTTTTGCGCCTGTTTTGATAATCGTACTTAAGGAGTAATCTCCAGCCGTGCGGCGGAGCTGACACACACACTTCTTTTTTATTATTTTTTTATTATTTATGGTGACAAACGAGCAGACGGCACACCTGAGGTATGCTGGGCCGCTGCCGACCAACACATATCCCAAACCCACCCCCAGTGGGGCGTACGGCTAGTTATATATCGAACACACGGACATGACCCTGTATACGTGTCGTACTAACTATTGTACTGCACGGGAATCGAACTGCGCTACCTGTGTGTGTTGTTGACAGAGGAGGAGTGCGAGGAGTCGGTGCTGGCGGGTATGCCGGTGCGGCACCGTCCCGGGCCGCCCGGCGCGCTCGCCCGCACCACGCGCTTCACCCCCCACGAGATCAAGCTCATGTACCGCGGGTTCAAGCAGGTGACTCCACACCGTCATATAGCGATGTCACCGACTGCAACATAAATACAGTCGACGTCATATATCATATTTACGATGACGTATTTGTACGACATCAAAAAAAAGCAATACAAATGAATTTAAAACTCCATTCTTTTTTGAAGTCGGTTAAAAAGTGTGTTGTATGTTTAAAAAAAAAAGAACAAAACGTATGCTATGATTTTTTAAAATGTTGTCTTTATCGGGTGTCGTACAATAGTGTGACGTCACAACTCAGTAAGTCACCGTAAGACGTACAAACAACACTTAATTTTTTTTTTTTTTTTTTTTTATTGCTTATGGCGGCAAACGAGCAGACAGCACACCTGATGGTAAGTGTCACTGCCGCCCATGGACCTTTGCCAATGGTTGCTGCCCACCAATACAACCCTGAACCCACCCCAGTTAGGCTGCCGCCTCTCTCGATATTACTAAATGATTGTAACTCGAGTTTGTATCACATATTAACTAAATGTAGCGAGTTTGATGCCCGCACAGAGCTGTTGTTGATACAGGAGCGTGTGTCCGCAGGAGTGTCCGTCGGGCGTGGTGGACGAGGAGGCCTTCAAGCACATCTTCTCGCAGTTCTTCCCGCTGGGAGGTGAGCGCGCACCGCCTGTTACGTAACCCGTTACGGCGGACCGTTACGTCTGCTATATAATTAATATCATTTTAAATACCATCCTCCGCCGACGTTGAGTTAAAAAAAAAACAACACTTGTCATGTGAATGTCAGTTTGTTTGTCACGTTGTCACACCTAAACTACTGAACCAATTTAAAATATTCTTTCACTAATGTAATGCTACATTATCAGTGCGTAACATATACTGTAAACTACCCCTCTACGCTCCCATGGGGATGAGAACTACGCGAGTAAAACTGCGGGACGTTCGCTTGTAAATTAAAAATACAAGTGCATACCATCCAACAACACATGTACAACTCATTTTATATTACGTCATCATTTAGTCAGACAGACACACAGACACGTGTGAGTCTGTCAGTCTGTCAGTCTGTATGTACGTGTGTCTGTATGTATATATACAGATGCGTCGCAGTACGCGCACTTCGTGTTCAAGACCATCAAGCACAAACAGAGCGGCAACGTCAACTTCGAGGTGAGTCCCTAACCATTGCACTCGACGCCCGACCCCGCGTGACGTCACGCGTGCCACCACCCCACACCGCTACCACTCAACTAAATACCACAACTCGTATATAACTCCATCCCATTAGATGCTGTGTATATTTTGAAAATAGTTTCAATACATTTGCCTACGAACTACATCGAGCTCTTTATGTCTATCTATGGTATTTATCAATCACACTAGCAATTGATTATCAATCAATTATAATATCTATTAATAAATCACTCTATTATTGTATGTATTTCAAATTAAACATTTATCTATCAATCACTTCATCTACCTACTTATTAATCAAACATAATATCTAATTGTCTATCAATCAGATTGTGAGCTATTTCACTATCAGTACTATCAACCGCAATGTCTATTAATCAATCACTCTATTAATGCACGTACTTGCCTATCAAATGAATTATTTATATATAAAGTAATTGCCTATCAATCACTCCATTAGCTACTTATTTATCAATCACAATATCTATTTACCTATCACTCGTATCAATCACAATATCCATTCATCACTCATTATCACATTACCGAAATAAATTGAAATAAATAACTTTCTAAACATATCCAGCGAGGAAGGTGACGTGTCCTCTCACTGATGGTAACTAATTACCACTGACTAGGTGTTATTGTAACGACAAGTACCATCTCTATATATAGTTAGTTGTACCAGTCGGCGAGCGAAGTCGGAGCATTTAAATAGTATCACGAAGTATAAAGCCGTAAAGATATAACGTCGCCATTAGGTTTCAAGCGCCATCACCCGGCGCAAGTTGTTCGCTAAACACGGAGCGACCTCCCGTACGCGTGTGCGCGCCTGGTACTTGCGGTCAAATATATTCCCTTTCCCCCGGGCTATGGACGATAAAGTACTAAGTGCTCGGTGTAACGGGCCTCGGGGGCCTCTAGAGAGGGTCGAGAGGTCTGCCCCCCCACCCGCGTCTCGGCCGTAGCCTACGGCCCTAAACACGCACTCGAAGGACGCGAATATAGAGCTCTGCTTATGCTGGACGTTCTATTCAGTTCTATTAGATCCGTTGTTAGATGAACTCCCTCATACAATTGCTTTGTAACTAGAGTTTACAATTGAACAGTTCTTACATTACTGGTTATTTATTGGTTATGTAATAAATCCATTGTAACTTGAACTTCGTCTTTGAAATGGCTTGGCAATAATTTTCACTTACTTCTCACGTGTCACGTTAGATTGGATCGTATACAATATGTTTGAGTACCACTGTAATGCGATCCCCGAGTCCAATCGATACGATAACATTAATTCCCGTAAAGTTTGTCGTACAAGTTTCGCTAAAAGGGACCATTTGATAATGGCTTTATAACAAAACACATAAATATCCATTATAATTTGCCACTCCAGTTAATGAGATCAGTTTCCACTGGTCGATTAAACAATTAAAATATGATCCATTTTAAGTTGAACTTTCGAATTGTACAGCTAATTTGAACGGACGCCAAATGTTCGTCGAGGCGATCGTTTCACTCGGGCGAGAGTGAGTCGGATAGATGTGCGCCGGCACGCGTGCGAGCGAGAGGCCCCCAGACTGAGCGGCACCGAGGCCCATTGTGATACAGTCCCACTAACAATATAATATTTTAACAAAGAAAATGACTTCTCAAATGGTAATCGCACAAAATGTCGGTAGTTTTATTTTAAATGAATTATAAACTACTGCGGAATAAAACGTATTGCGCGGGAACGAACCCGAGACATTGAACCCGAACTTTAAAGACACCTCGCATTGACTTAATATGTTGTAGGGCGGCGCACGTCGTGTGCCCGGCGTGGTACTGCCACCTAGCAGAGCGAGCGCTCACCAATCTGTCACCACTCACTAAGTGTACTCTTTCTTACGTCTGTTCTCACCGAAAGCTCCTACATTTTAGATACCACTTAAGAAAATGTAAATGACATATAAAATTAGTCTGACATTTATTTATATTGACTTAGGTAATACCTAAAATTTGGTGCGTTTTTTGATAAAAAAAAAAGGTTTAATAATATTTCAGTACCAGGGGCGCATAATTAATGAGGAGCTTCAAACATTTTTATAGCGATTTTAACAAAATATTCTTCTATGTATTGTAGGTACATAGAAGTGAGTTTCTATAAGTGGTGTGCCGTATCTACGATCTGCGTTAGGTTTCGTTTCATCTCATCACAATTGAGATTATCTAAGTTATTAGTTACCAGGACATCATGCGACACAAAGAGATCACTCGCTCCAACACTCGAGTAGATAGAGCACACGCTGTGTACACAATTAACTTTATGCTTTACTGGTACAATGGATATAACTGAATCGCTTTTATCGTTAAATACTTAGCCTTTACCGTTATCGTAACGAAGGTAATGAGGCCTTAGAGTGGCCCTTCAACTATTACTGACGGCCACAATCATTGACAGAAAGGGCCGAGCGTATGTCAGTGTATGTTCACTTGACGTAACTAGTGGGGTCGTTCATTTATAACGTGACATATATCTGTTAGAGAGACAATAGGTACGTGCAGTTTGGTGTTTGTCGATAATACTTATAGTTTTGTTTAGTGTTTGTTGTCCGTTTGAACAGTCAAGGTTTTAGCGATTTCTGGGAGCTTTAACTGAACATACGTAAAGCACTGTTATATCATATTCATTATCGTTTAGCTTTTTTTCTCCATAAAATGACAAATATTATAAAATGACTTAATAAACAAAACATTAAGATATAATGTAGGAGCGAGTGACCAGGCGCGTATGACACCCTCGGAGGTGTTGTTCGCCGTTAGTCTAAATATGTTAGAGCGAGTGACCAGGCGCGTATGACACCCTCGGAGGTGTTGTTCGCCGTTAGTCTAAATATGTTAGAGCGAGTGACCAGGCGCGTATGACACCCTCGGAGGTGTTGTTCGCCGTTAGTCTAAATATGTTAGAGCGAGTGACCAGGAGCGTATGACACCCTCGGAGGTGTTGTTCGCCGTTAGTCTAAATATGTTAGAGCGAGTGACCAGGAGTGTATGACACCCTAGGAGGTGTTGTTCGCCGTTAGTTTAAATATGTTAGAGCGAGTGACCAGGCGCGCATGACATCGTGGCAGATATTGCGTGCCGTCTAGTTATGTATAATGTCAGAACGGGTGACTAGGCGCGCATGATACCGTCGGAGGTGTCGCGCGTTGCCGAGCTAAGGCCGGTTGCAGGAGTACCTGGAGATGGTGTCCCGCGTGGCGCGCGGCTCCGCCCAGGAGAAGCTGTCGTGGGTGTTCACGTTGTATGACGTGGACGGAGACGGACGCATCTCGCGCGCCGAGATGCTGGCCGTGGTGCGCGCCGTGTACGAGCTGCTGGGGCGGGCGGCCGCGCCGCCCGTGCACACCGCCGCCCCCGAGGAACACGTCGACAGAATATTCCACGTGAGTACTGCGAGGCAGGTGCAGCACACGGCGCTGGTCTCTGCCAGACGTCAGTCAGATGATATAGTCTTGTACATACTTCTAGAACGTTCACATCGAATGAATGGACCTCGTAGGGGTCTCCGCTCACTGCGCCCTCTCTTCGCCTTTTTTTTGTGATACAATATGATTTGGACTGGTGATGCAAGGGAAATTTCAAATCAAATCAAATCATTCATTACGGAAACAAAAACGAATGCGGATACGGAAGTGCCGGTGTCAATATAATGAAAAATGTTAATATATTTTCTTAAATGCGAATTTTTAAATACGATAATATTTATAATTAAGTATTGTATTTGCTATATTTTATCAAAATTAGTTCCATGTGTATGATGGATCCTGATGATGACGTCAGTCGATCTACATTCTCACCTCAAAACCTGTAAAAGCTCCTAAAGTGGCGGAAACAAAATTGCCCGTCTCCATCGCTCTATCGCCATTGGACTGACTACAAGCACCTCCTTCACTTCGACATCTCGTCCCCCATCAATTGAATTGTCCTCCAAGTATCGCTATTTAGACTTCGGGCGGTCACACGATGTAAACACAGCTTTAGTTAGAAAGTTACCGCGAGCTCCTCGTGTGCGCTGCGCTCCTGATACATCTATATGACTTACACTGATGGTGCAGTGGTTAAAATACAGTGCCAGTGTAGTGGGTTCGATCCCCATGTAGTACAGTCATTTGTTCAAACAACAAATACTAGTTCCGAGTCTGTGTTAGTGTGTGTGTGTGTGCACGTGGTGATGGTGACGTCACGTTGCAGCTGATGGACACGAACTGCGACGGCGCGGTGACGCCGGACGAGCTGGCGCGCTGGTGCAGCCGCGACCCGGCGCTGCTGTCGTCCCTGGACACGCTCGACACCGTCTTGTGACCCGGCCGCCCGCTACGGTGACCGACCACTTTCTCTCCTTTAATCATTTAACTCCACACAAAAGTAGTTGGGTGATGACATTCTTCAGTACTTGACATTCTGTCATCACATTCATAAATAATGAACACAAAGAGCTGCACTGGACGTGGTAAATGACGTCATATGTTGCGCGGTGACGTCACGTGCCTGGTTGTGCTCTGTCTCACTCACTCGCACGGTATGTCATCGTACGTACATAAGTTGTCTCTTATGTGTCACTATTTCGTTTTATCTTGTGATTTGATGATAACTTTAACAATGTAGGCTGTTCTCATTGCTCCCCATTTAGTTAGTAGTGCATGTTTCACATTTGTTGGTCGTCCGTGGCTATATGTTACGACGCGCAGCACGTCGGAGGCGCCGCGCGCGTCGTGCTCGCGGACAGAGGAGCGCGCCCTGCCCCCCGTGGTTGAGACGGCGGGCCCCCCCACGGCGTGCGGCGGCGCGTGCTACCAGGCGCCCAGCGCCGCGCAGAGCTGCGCCGACAGCGACGGGCCGCGGGGCAGCAGCACCACCAGCGGCCTCGGCAGCGACCTCGGTGACGACAAGGAGCTCAGAGACGAGAGGGAGCCGCGGGACGAGAGGCGACAGCCGCCTCCCCTCCCCACCAGGGTCACCGCCTGTGTGAGTCACATACGTTGCCTTAGTATTCCGATTCCTTAATATTTATAGTCACTTCTCTTCCTCTGTAATATCAAAATTTCTTTATAACGGAGTGGAAACATAAACACTTCCTTTCAACAAAATACCTCAACGCGGAATGTTTGAAAAAAATTCCATACTCTTTTTTATATCACTTGAAACTTTTGTCAAAATCGGTACTCCTTTCGGAGATTAGTCGTAATAAATATACTTTTTTTTTTTTTTTGATAACGCCGTGGCTAAAAATTCATTTTTCGCATACCCGCCCGTGCGGGGTATGTGGGACTCGCAGGCCCTGAAGGGGTCACTGAATACCCACTAAAAACCAACTGCGATAGCTGTTTGCTGCAGATGGCTTTTACAGCTTTACGCTGACAATGGGTGAGCCCGAGGGCTCTCAACCCGAGTGAAGTGTACTAAGCGACATCGCCCGAGGGCTCCCCCTGTGGGGAACGGACCTCGGCTCGGGGCGTCGCGTCCACGTTTGGATCGGTGACTATTGCGCGCCGCGATGTCGCACCTCGACGGCGAGGACGAAATCGCGGATATTTGTGCATGATGGCCTCGCGGGCGGCGGCTCTAGGGTGGGCGAGAGTGACTTGGGCGTCATCGTCGTTTAGTACGTGACGCGGATCTGATTTTTGAAATTAGAGATTAGAGAGAGGGTGCAGGGGGTGCAGGGGGTGCAGGGGGTGCAGGAGGCCGCGTGTGTCATGGCAGAGTCAAAGTAGCTCGGGAAGCACCGCTTCATAAACTGCACGATGGTCGGCAGCTCGAGGTCGATGTGAAGATCGGCGTTTCGAATGAACCACGGCGCTCCCGTAGCTCGGCGCATGAGCCTTGGACCCTGTGTGCCTCGGTGTGCGCGAACATTACGCTCGCATAGGTCATGATCGGCCGTATGCAAGCGGTGTACAGTCGGACCTCGCTGCTCAAGGGTAGTTTTGACCTAGCATTAAGTAGTATGGAGGTGTCCCATGACAAAAGCTGCGCGCGGACTCGCTTTATGTGAAGGGCGAAGCTGAGTCGGTCGTCAAGGGTCACACCCAAGTATTTGGCTTGCCTGCTCCAAGTGACAGGCTTGTTAAAAAGCTTGAGGTGCGGTATGCTATTTATAGAGTAGGTGCGGGCAGTTCTACGAGTGAACATGATCGCCTGACTCTTTTCGGGATTGATTTCTATTCTCCATTTCGTGAACCAATTGGCTAGGGCGGTAACCGCTGTTTGGAGAGTCTTAGCTACTGCTGTCGGGGTCCTGCCTGCACAGTAGAGTGCGGTGTCAACAGCGTAAAGCGCTTTATGGACTCCGTTAAATTGGGGCATATCGCTAGCATGTAGCGTAAATAGGAGTGGAAACAGATATACATTTTTAAAACTGTATTTATACTGTATTGTGTGCCTACTTTTATGTGCATTTAATAATTAACTGTATTTTCGACATTAAACATACATTTGTATAAATTAATATCAAACAACGCCATCTAGTGCTGAGTGTCCGAACTACTAAACACTATCCTCGAACAATGGCCCCTTATGTCTGAAACAGTTATTCAAAACTGATGTATTAACTTGTCTACAAGGTCTACGCACGAGTACATCAATCCCTAAGTACTTTAATATACATTTTATTAAAAATATGTAAATCAAGTAATTATATTTTCCAGATCACGGAGGAGACGGCGGCGCGCAAGGTGAAGCGCCGGCCGCGCAGGGCGAGCTCGCCGCAACTGCCGCGATGAACCAATCTTGTACCTTATACGTATCGGCATAAGGCTTAATCTCGACTATAACTTCAAACGTTGTGCTTATGAAACTTACACGGTCGGGTGTACTTAACTATAAGTCTCAAATTATATTCACAAACACTTCAGACGAAAATATATTTGATACGTTCAAGTGAAGCTCCTCGAGTGCGCTGAGTGCCTGGTACTCTCATAGTTTGATACTTCATTATTTTTTACAAGTATCACCTGAGGATGGATGGATGATGATGGATATACTTGACTTCAACTTGACTTCAATTAAGCGCTACAAATATTTGTTCTTGCAGGTTTGTGGTACTTACTATTTGTCAAGTTCTCTATAACAAATGTTTCATTGTTGAACGTCCCACAGCGCGGTCCTCTGCCGCCTGCCTCCGTCGCCTCTCAGCGCTTCCATCTTCTCTACCTAAAATGTTCACAGATGAAGGCGCCAAGTATTACGTCTGACTAAACATCTTTAATTTCTTAAAATCTTCAAATAAAATATATTTTCGTCTGAACGTTATATATTTAATTATGTTTGTAACGACGTCGTTTCAAACGTTTAACATTTTAGATTTACCTTTACGAGACGTCTCTCGCACTTTAGTCAGTCGATTACTTGTTAGTATTATTCTCTTAGCGACACCTGGTGCGACAGGACAGAACTACAAGTTAGTATTTGGGGTTAGACGGACCAAGAGTTACTTAGGGGTCTAAGGGACCACAGACACTTATGTTTAATAAACATTGGTTTGGGAGGATTTCAATTTAGACAGAGTGCGAGTTGAACTCACGGTTGTACGAAAGGAACTTTGGGACATTTTTCCGGAGTATGGTATTAACGGTAAACTGCTACAGGCTGTGCAGTCCAGTTACATGGGCTGTAGAGCCTGTGTGCAGCTGGATGATGGAATGCCGCCTTGGTTTGACGTCAATATTGGCGTTAAGCAGGGGTGCGTTCTGTCAGCCAGGCTGTTTATCATATATCTGGATAAATGTCTTCAATGGTTGAACGATATGAATGTGGGAGTCCAGATGGGCGACTCAGTGGTCACTGCTCTGCTTTATGCAGATGATGCAGTCCTGCTGGCACAGTCAGCGACCGACCTGCAGACCCTAGTCGACACAATGACAGAAGATTGTAAGAAAAGGGGTCTACGCGTGAATGTGAGCAAAACCAAAATAATGGTCTTTGAAAGAGATGAAGCCAGAACAGATGTAAGAGTAACAATAGGTAATGATGTACTAGAGCAAGTGGATGAATTTGTATATCTTGGATGTGGATTTAGCCGAGATGGAAGGTACACCACTGATATAGAGCGAAGAGTGAATGCTGGCAATATAGTGAACGGAGCGTTGGGGCAACTTCTCGGCAGCTATCACCTCAGCCAGAAGGCACGTGTAGCAATACATAACGCAGTGCTTGTCCCAACATTACTGTATGGAAGCGAGAGTTGGGTATGCAGAAAAGAGTATGAAAGCAAATTAATGCGGTCGAAATGCGATCTCTGCGGCAAATCTGTGGAGTTAGGCTGACCGACCGCATTCGTAACGACGACGTAAGAGAGCGAGTAGGTATGTAAGAGAGTATTGGTGTAAAGATGCGAAAGGGAATGCTCCGATGGTTCGGACATGTGGAAAGAATGCCGAACGAACGTCTGGTTAAGAAGATATACAATGCGAAAGTAGAAGGATGTAGGTACCGGGGGAGACCGAGACTCACCTACCTAAACGAGATTGGTCACGTGCTGAAAGAAGGTGGAGTCAAGAGTCTCCGAAACCGGCGAGCGTGTATGAAGAGAATTATGAATGTTGAAGAAGCGAGTGAAGTATGCAAGGATAGAGTTCTCTGGCACTCTGTTCTTTCTGCCTACCCTGCAAGGGATATGGCGTGATGATATGTATGTATGTATGTATGCGAGTGGAAGTTTATTTAAAACTAATACAATGCCATCTATTATCGTAGTATAGTATTAACAAAAGTAGTTCAATTAATTTCAACTTGACTAGATGGCGGCCCTAAGTGTCAGTCTATTCAACACTAGATGTCGCTAACACTCGAGAGCTATTCTTAAAGCAATACGCGTGAGAACTATCGCAATTAAACTTCGAATTTCTAAAATTTAATATTTAAGTATTATTATATTGTACTCGTGAATAAAATTAATTCTGCCTTAAAAGTGCTTCGTCAGTCACGCGCGAGTTCATGAACATATTGTAACAACTAATCTAAGGTGACACCTAGTTAACCTACAAGTACTGTGGGGCCACAGCTCACGCCGGCCGGCGCTGGCCGTGGGCGGAGTTAGTGCTGTATCTCCACATTCGTCACTCGCTATAAATTTCATATTCAATTTATTAAAATATAATTAAATGTATGAACTATGGCAGTGCACGATGTACGCCGCGGCGTCACAGTGCACGATGTATGCCTCGGCGTCACAGTGCACGATGTACGCCGCGGCGTCACAGTGCACGATGTATGCTGCGGCGTCACAGTGCACGATGTATGCCTCGGCGTCACAGTGCACGATGTACGCCGCGGCGTCACAGTGCACGATGTATGCCGCGGCGTCACAGTGCACGATGTATGCCTCGGCGTCACAGTGCACGATGTACGCCGCGGCGTCACAGTGCACGATGTATGCCGCGGCGTCACAGTGCACGATGTATGCCGCGGCGTCACAGTGCACGATGTATGCCTCGGCGTCACAGTGCACGATGTACGCCGCGGCGTCACAGTGCACGATGTATGCCGCGGCGTCACAGTGCACGATGTATGCCGCGGCGTCACAGTGCACGATGTATGCCTCGGCGTCACAGTGCACGATGTACGCCGCGGCGTCACAGTGCACGATGTATGCCGCGGCGTCACAGTGCGATACGATTGTCACAAATAACATATTTGTTCCTCTGCTTCAGATTTTAAAAAAAAAAGTTTCTCAATTTTTTCTATATTTTTCTTACGTTTATTAGAACTTTTTCTGAGTAAACTTATATAGATGAGCCTTTTTTATTAGAAGCTAGTGCTGCCCGCGCGCTTCCACTTAGTTTCGATCAAGATCTGATCGATAATTTTTGAGTTATGTTCAATGATATGGTTTTGGTCAATGTCAACTACATTGATTTCAAGTCGGTCTTTCATTTACAACAATTATTATAATTAATAATGACGTGCTTGTGAGTAAAGTTTTACAAATATTGTTGTGGGACATCTGCCACAACAATATTAAAGACAGTAATTGTGTCTAAGAGACTAATTGTATGTAGATACAATTACTGTTTTTAATAACAAAATTATATAATTGCTTTATATTAACACGACATTTGTGTCAATATAGAGACAATGTTCACCCCGAGTATATGATATAAAACCAATTTGTTTTTATTTTGCGGCTGTAACAAATTTGGATTATTTAAAAAGTTATTAAACAATTTAAGGTTCGCAAAACATTTTACTTTAGCGGTGTGATGTTCTCTCCCTATCCCTCCAGTAGTGGAGGGGAGAGGGGGGGAGGTTGTCGTATCACATGTCTGATCAATTAGTTGTACTACTGCACTACACTGGCGGTGCGCTACTGACGCATAGGTGGCGCTGTGGTCGCCTGTCATAGGTGGCGCTGTGGTCGCCTGTCATAGGTGGCGCTGTGGTCGCCTGTCATAGGTGGCGCTGTGGTCGCCTGTCATAGGTGGCGCTGTGGTCGCCTGTCATAGGTGGCGCTGTGGTCGCCTGTCATAGGTGGCGCTGTGGTCGCCTGTCACAGACGCGCCCGCGGGTGCACATGCAACGTATTCACCGGACTATTACTGGGAACTCACTTTAGTTTGAAGGCTTCTTATTCCGGAAATGACATACCTTGAATGTGAAAATTGTGAACAATATACGCCACCTGTGAGCGAATAGTGACACTAATTGAAATATTTTACTCAGTCGTTTTCACCTCGTCAGTCTGTATATATATATTTTTTTAAATTAAAATATACATAATTGTGTCCGGGCGCTCCCCCAGCGCCCTCTCGCGACCCAGCATGTCATTTAATATGTCGCTCTGTATTGAGTTTCTCATGTAGTAATGTTTTCATTGAAAATCGTTCTTTGCTAAGGCTTCAAATAATAGAACACGTCGCTCGTTGTCGTGCGTCCTTGTTCAGTGTACCTTATATTTATTCTATAAAATCGCTAGTACACTTCTGTTCTCCTGGTCATTTCCATGTGGACCCCTTGGCGTTCATTAGAACTTATAACATTAGGGTCCATTTTCTAGTATAATTAGATGTAATCTGTCCATATTAAACCTTCGCAACAACACGGTCCTAAGTTATCGAGCAGTTTGACTGTCACTGATGGCGAAGTGGAAATAACTGCAACGTCATTGTGATGAAATGAAATAGCAACACAGAAGTGAAACAAACATACATTTAGCCTCGCGTGAGAGTGAGATAGAATACAAATATATGTGATTACATATAATGTTGGATAGTTAGTGAACGAACTAGTTCTAAAGAACTAACCACTTCACCGATAATCTCGTACTTAGTTTCCCACTAAAACCATGTGCGAGTAGTACAACAAGTTACTAAGACCAATATCTAATGTCAGTACAGAGACTATATCGCGATCTAATTCATCGTACAGCGCCATCTATCGAGCGCATCAACATGATTCAAATTTGTTGTGTGTATCCCCACTTCGATGTTGCGTTCGTCTCACTCGCAATGTGTGTTTGTTGTGGCCACTGTTTGACGTCTATAAAGCTAGCATGACAAAGTGAGCAGAATCGCTTAAAGAAAAGTGCAAAAATTTGTGCTTATTTAGTGCTAATTTAGTGGCAAAAACTTAAATTTGATGCTCTCATAGATTCGCAAAAATTAATTACAAGCTAGCATTGTATTTCCTAAAACGCCTATATTAACGCGGTATAGGACTAAAGCAATGTATAAGGAATTTAGTGCTCGATTAGTGCTGAAGTTTGTGATAAAAATTTGGCAATTTTTTTTTTTTTAATTTTTGTCTATCAAAACTGCCAGTATAGTATGACAGTCTGAGCAAGTGATCGGATTGAATACGTCAATCTGGATCAAAAATCTATGCCTGCATCCTGTCAGCACTAATCGAGCAGTAAATTCCTTATACATTGCTTTAGTCCTATACCGCGTCAATATAGGCGTTTTAGGGAATACTCTGCTAGCTTAATTACAAGCTAGCAGTGTTCTCATTTTTTGCGAATCTATGAGAGCATCAAATTTAAGTTTTTGCCACTAAATTAGCACTAAATAATCACTAATTTTTGCACTTTTCTTTAAGCGATTCTACTCACTTTGTCATGCTAGCTTTATAGATGTGTTTGACGTCTGTGTATCAGGCGAGCGTGGCGCGCGGCCGCTCGCTGCACCCGAACAAACGTAGGTGTTGTCGTCTGACTCTGTGTATTGCATTGTGTACTAAGTACTAACCACTCGCGTCCAGAGAAGTCAGAGTCTTGGGTTCGATTCACATGTAATACAATTATTTTTACGATACAAGGATGAAAGGAAGAAACCAAAACATGATCAGCCATAGATGTACGCACATGTCGTGTCGGAGCGCGTTAAGAATTCACTCGCGTACACCGAGTGCGAGCAACGAGCCCCGCTCCAGTTCACTTTTAACCTTATTTTTTTTTGTTTTTAGATAGTAATATAGTTTGAGTTAGTGTGTTGTGCGCGCCACGACCTTGAACCCGAAACCTCAGCGTGGCCATATATTGTACTCTCTCACATATGTACACGTGTGTGTGTGTGTGTGAACTGTTCGCGATACTGTAACTTAATTATATATAATTAATCATTAATAATTAACTAAAGCTTTATTATATAAATAATTAATTAAATAATTCTATCGAACAATAAACTAATACAACAAACTAATACTTGTTTTATTTTGTATATCTGTAGCTACTAATGGACATCAACCTATTTAAGTGGCGCTGACAGCACAATCGCCACGCCCTGCAGCCGAGTTAACGATCGTCGTTGGTGTTATAATATTTCCAAAACAGTGTTACTGCCAATATTATTAATAACCTTTTAGTTCCTTCGTCTCTTAGGCTCTGATCTCACAATGTATTCTCAAGGTCCGTTACCGCGCGGCACTTCCTGCTGACAGTACTGTGTGAATATAATTTCATACAGTTATGTGCTCCTGGTACATACGGATGGGTGGATGTCAACAATTGGACGCGTTAAGCAATGCGCGGGCGTGTTACACGCCGCCGCAGTGATGCTTCGCACTACAAAGGGCACCACTCAGGTCAACGTGGTGATGTCACATACGCACTCCACGTGGGTGAACCTGTGGCTCACTTCACTTCAATCACAATCACATGCTATGTAATAACTTATGAATTATATAATAACTAGTTAACAATCAGTTGTAACTAAGACATCATCCACGTAGCTAAAACGTAGTGGAGTCGCTGATTAATTAAATCTGGTGTCGTCCGGCAATCACCTTAGAGTAATTAAGTAAACGAGATAGTTTATTAGCCAGTCATACTTACGTCTGCATCTCAGTCGACCGTACTCACGTTCAGGACCCGCACTATTGAACCTGTTACTCGGTAATTGGTACTTGATAATAATCTTGACATTTATTGATATATTGACATTTATTTGTGGAATTATGGCTCAAATACTTGATTTGGTTAGCATGGTTGTTGCTCACCGTAGATAACTTTATTTTTCATATAAACACCATCTATTGAGTGACTAGGAAGTTACTTGAAATCATCATCATTTTCCTGCTAATTGTTGACCAAACGGCATCAGGTGGAGGTGACCTAGATTGAGATGAAGCTCTTAATCGTCTTTCTCGACATCCACGAGCAAAGTAAGCGATGGTAGTATTCGTAGCCGCTACCACACAGCAAGAATTAAATGAAATATGACTAAATTAACAGCAACTATGTGACTACAACGCATTTAAAAATATAATTTGAGATGATCAATAAATAATGAATGTAAAAGCGTGTAGAACTGTGCACTAGTTTCATGTTAAAGTTGCTAGGTGACAGCATCATAGCGGAACACTACATTTTATTGACGCTTACCTTTTTACAATAGTATAGCTTTTCGCGGGCGTTGAGCACGGCGACCGAATCAAAAAATTCCGTAACGAAAATAAAACCTAAGATTGTATAATTGAAAAGCAGCAGTTAAATTTGCACTGACTATGCGCAGGCAGCGTGAGCGAGTAGTCTAAGGCACTGGTTTTAGGCACCGTAGGCGTGGGTTCGAATCTCACCGCCGTCAAGCTCTTTTTGAAATTTATTTTTGCAAAATTTATTTATAATAATTTAATAATATTATAAATAAAACAGTTTAAAAACATGTACTTTAAATGTTTTAATAAATTAGTAGTTTTAATAAATAGGTGTAACTTGTATTAATATCAAAGGGAAAAAACTTGAATGAATATCAAAAAAAATACTGCATGAATAAAAAAGAAATAAATATAAAAAATAAATAATTGCATAATTTTTCAGTACAAAGTGTCTCATCACACTTTTCTGGTTTGATTCTACTCAGTACTAGATGGCGCTGTAAGAAATTCAGAATTTATTAGTTTTGCTAACACACAAAACACTTGAGCAAGTGTCGACGAATTAGTTTCTAAATATAAGTATAATATTTAAATTACTGAAATTTAGCATTTTTAATATGCTTAATTATTTATAAAACCGATTACGAAGTGAAAAATGATGTCACAAGCGGGATTCGAACCCGCGCCTATTGGGATTCCGGTCCAATCGTGCTGCCACTACACCACAGTGACTAATTGTAGGACATGCAAATTTCACTTCATATCATATTTACGTCTTAAGGTGACGGTATGCTATCTACCCGACAATGTTTACACATTGTTATAGGCTTAATACTTAAAACTTTACAGTTAGAATTGTATTAAACGATGACACAACCTTGTTATTTAAATAACTGAAATTTAGCATTTTTAATATGCTTAATTATTTATAAAACCAACAAATGATGTCACAAGCGGGATTCGAATCCCGCTTGTGACATAATTTTTCACTTCGTAATCGGTTTTATATATAAGTATAATGTTGTTCTTTTCCTTATCCGTTAACAGTTCAGAATTTTATTTTTTTTTTTGGTTCAATACGAAATAAGGGTGTTTGCGGCTGCGTGTTTGACGCCGTCTCGTCAACTTATAGATGTATGTCGGCGCAAAGCAACAAAGATGTTTATTCGAGCGCGCGCATGTGTAACAAAATGGCAACACTCAATATGACAGGCGAGGTGGGGTAATACGATATAAAGCGCACGCGTGCCGTAATTGGCTACAGTTGGATCGAGACGTTCGCTCTATCAACACCTCTTAAATGTGACTCGTTTCACGCCTGATATAAAGAATTAGTGTTTTGTCATTAAGTTGTTAGTTATTGGAATTAAGTGCTAAATCATTAATATTTATAATAAATTGATTAAACCGTATCATTAATAAATCGATTCATTAACGTTCGTCTGAAGTTTTTATTAGGAAGCTATGTCTGAAGAACAATTTAGAAGCGAGGGCGAACAGAGCAATTATCGGCCACCATCACCTATTTTGCAACGGATATCGGTTCCATCCGATATGTACAACACTACCGAACATGGCCCAAACTCCCTCAATGACAAAGTTGTATCAATCACTACCCTTGCCGGGTCGATGATATATTGACGATTGGTGTAATATATTTCCATTCACCTGATACTTCCCAATTTGTTTCCTGCTGTATTGCGTTATAGCAAAACTAATGGAACCTGTGAACACGGAGTGCTGTGGGGCGTGCCAAATGAATACCTCAAATTTAAGAAAAGCGCTTTTTTGTTTTTTTGTTTTGCAAAACTTGCTGCTGCCTTGTCCCTCAACAATGTGACGTCGCGTGCAGTTAGTCATCGCTTCTGTCGTAAACGATTGACGAGCATACGTTGAAAACAACAAAAAAAATGTTTCTTTTAAACGTACCTTGTTGTGTGTTCTCATTCTGAATCACGATATTACAATTTTCATCTTGCTTTAATAATATCCATCTCCTTTATACTGACCTTCGGTAGGTAGGTAGGTAGGTTACGTTAGATTAGGTTTTTTTTTTTTTCTTTTTAAGTTTTGTCCGGGTCTCAGACCCAGCCCGCGAGGCCCCTAACATAATCAGGGATTTCATGACTCGAATATGGTGACAGCTTAGGGAAATTTTTATTACAAAAAAGAAAAGTTTTCAATATTTAGGCTATCCTATTGATGCTGATTTAGTTATAGTTATTGTATCTATCGTGTTTAATTTATATATTTTATTTTTATTGCATGAATGCTCTTGGGTAACTAGTTTGTATTTTATATCAATTTTCTATAGTTAACTATATTTTGCAATTTAATATAGTGTTGGTAATAGTTCTTGTGAGGGAGGTATAAATGATTGTGGAGACTTTGATTTAAATATTAATTATTATTCAATTACAATTACAATTACATTCAATACGTATTATAAAATTGTATGATCGCAACGCAGTCAGAGTAAAAAGTGAGAATACGTTTTTTCTCTTCTATTCAAATCTCACGCCCAATTACAATGAACGTAGATGGCAGCACTAGTGATTAAGGCGAAGTTTTATCCTTAAGGAGAAGTCTCAACATATAGGATTAAAGTTTTTGGTAAAACATGTTTAATGGCAAATTACGTTTGATCATTTGGATGGTCGGCGAGTTTGTATTGTGTTTTGTTTTTGATAGCATTATTGTATGTTTTGTGTACTGATTAATGTTATGTGTGTTTATCTGTGTTTTTTGTGTAGGTTGATTTGTGTATACAATTGTTTCGTTTTATTTTAATCCCTTGTGTGTACGTCCGATGTGTATTTTACGTAGTTAAGGTGTATGTGGAAGTACATTTGTGTTTCGTGTGTATTGTTTGTGCTTGTGTATTGAGGTTGTATAAGGTGATTGTGTACTGCTTAAGTTGAGTTTCTTGTTATTTTACGGTATCTAGTTATTATTTGTTTGCATAGGAGGATATTGTGTGTGCGTTTTATGTATGTTCCATATAATTTATACTGACTTCAGGCAGGATAAATTATGTTGTGTGCGCATAGTGCATGTGTGTGTTCGAGCTACGGTACTTGCTCGGTTTTTTGTGTGGTACTTATTTTGTTTGTTTTGTATTTTTGTATTACTGTGTTTATAGTTTTTTATTATTACAATATAATTATTATGCGTAATGCATATAATTATGTTTTGTGTTAATTGTTTAGTGTTTCGTGAAGTTTGTTTTATTTTGTAGTAGGTGTACAGTGAAGTAGTTAAGAGAAGTCTGTATGTATTGTATTGTTGGGTTATATGAATGTGTTATTTAAGTTTCTTATTTAAATTGACATAATTTATTATGTAGCAAACATAATAAATTATTAATGTGTTTTATGTCAGGTAAATTTAATGGCACCCCCATTAAATTCACCTGACATAAAACACATGTTGTTGTTGTAAGTGTGTGTGTGTGTGTGTGTGTGTGTGTGTGTGTGTGTATGTATTCGTACTATGTCATGTGTGTGTACCGTTCATGTGTGCATGACACAGTCACTGCGTCCGCTCACATGATCTCGTATGTTGTGTGTATGAGATGTGTTGTGCAATTCATTGTTGTTGATGTTGTGATATTGGGGTGGGTCGACGAGACATGGTGGTGTATGAATGTTGTGTTAATGTGTGCCTGATGTTGTGATGTGTGGTGTGTTATGGCTTGGTTATTACTGGTGTTAGATTAGTGTGTTTATGTGGTTATGCGTGGTTGGTGTGTTGATGTATGGTGTTTTGTTGGGGTGATATTGTGTGGCTAGTGCTGTAGTGTGTGAGGTATGGTAATGTAAATCGTGTAGTAGGGTGTGGCTAGAGTTGGGTTAGGTGATGTTTAAGTGTGGTGTGGGTGTTGGTAATGGTGTGTGTATATGCCGACGTAGCGTCGTGATACGCGCTATTCATACGCGACGGCCTCCCTTGCTAGCGCATCCGCCCGTGTTCTTATTGGAAACTCAGTAGCGACTACAACGTGACGTTCGCAGTTAGGTTAGATTAGGTTAGGTTCGTTTTTTTTTTTTTTTTTTTTTTTTTTTTTTATTTTTCTTTCTGGGTCTAGCATTGCTTTTTTATTTTGTTGCTAGACAGTATTCTTTTTTACATTAATCTGGTTACATGCATATTACAGTACATTTCATTGCACTACTATCTATTATCTACGCTTATGCTAAATTACATCTCTGCTTATTGTACTTTATGTTTTTCTATTCAACTTTCCATGTTGTATTACATTTTTTATTTTACTCTTATTGTTTTGTGCTACATTTCATTTTGCCAATTTTGTTTCTCTTTTATTACATACATTACACTATATTTTCATTTAAATCATTTCCATGTATTATCTACAGTTAATTATTAACATTGCATTTGGTTTAATGATTATTTATTACAGTTCCTATTTTCACTTACTCCACGTCTTACTGTATCTATACACTTTGTACATTACAATTTATTATTCTATTTTTCTATATATTGTATTACATTTTAGTTTTTCTTCTATTGTGTTGTGCTATATTACATTTTGCCAATTAAGTTTGTATTTTTATACATACATTATATTTACACTCTTTTCTATTCCTTACTACACTATTTGTTTACACTTATATTACACATCTAATTATTTATATACAGTTTGTATATCATATTTTATCATTCTACATTTCATTCTAGTGTATTAAATTTTAAATTTTAGTGCTACATTATTTTTACGGTTGTATTTCTTGTATTTGTTATATATTATATATTCTATGTATTTTTTATATATTCTATGTATTGCGGTTGTATTTATTTTATCGAGTTAGGTTAGGTTGGGTTAGGTTATGTTAGGTTTTTTTTTTTTTTTTTTTTTTTTTTTTTTGTCCGGGTACTGGTCCCGGCCCACGAACGCCTCTGACATTATCAGAGATTAACTGCTCTACTTATTTACTATGGGGAAATTAGTTATTCAGTTCCCTGCTCGGGATTGTCTTATCTTTATTACTACATTCATAATTATTATATTTTTACTAGTTACATTGTTATTATATTATTACTACTATTATACAATTGCATTATTAATATATTATTACTGGTTACATCTTCATAATTAATCTAATAAATACAGTTCAATAGTACATTTACATCTTATTTCTAGTTATTACAGTTTGGGCTACCTTTGTACAAAACTCTAAAAATTTTGACCTTTTTCTTTTGTCAGACATTATTATTCTTACATTCTGGTAGGTGATCTCTGTGTCCAGTGTTTGTTCGGTGCTGTGTCTGTCTCTCATGTGTATAGGGCAGTCGAGTATCAGATGCAACACCGACTCCCCCACCTCAGGATCACAGGTACATGATGGGCTCTCTTTGCACCCAAAGCGATGCAGATATTCGGAGAACCCACCATGCCCCGTCAGTATTTGTGTTAATATATTGTTTGTGTCTAGTTTTTTGACTATGGGGTACGCGTCTTTTATGGTGGGTAGGAACATTCTCGTGACGTTAGCGGAGACTCCGTCTGTATACCTTTTATCCCATTCGCCAAGTGCCCCCTCACGAATCTCGCGCTTTGCGAATGAGACCGGACAGCAATCATAAAAAGGCTTTTTCTTGAGTTTCAGTGCGGCGTCCTTTGCTAACTGGTCGGCACGTTCGTTTCCTGGGATCCCTGCATGGGCTTTCACCCAAAATAGCTCAATTCTTTTTCCTTCTCTCACTGCTTTTCTTATGCATGTCCTTGCTTCTGCAGCCAGTCTATTTGTTGCATTGTTGTTGACTAAAGTCTCCAGAGCGGCCCTCGAATCGCTCAGTATCGCTCCAGAGCTATATCCACCTCGCACCAGCACTTTGACAGCTTCGCATATGGCCAGTATTTCCGCTTGGTAGACAGTGCAGTACATTGGTAAATTATACTTCAGGCTTTTGGTTTCTGTGGCCCCCTCCCATACAGATATGGCCGCTCCCACTTTACCGTTGATTTTAGAGCCGTCAGTGTATAATTGCACTGCACTGTTCACCTTGTCTTCGATTTCTTCTTCGGCATCGATTTCTATGAAACCGTGGTCCATATGTTCTGCTGGATGCGGTCGCTCTATATAAGTCAACGGTGCCTCCACCTCCCCTCCAGGCACCGGCCGGCGCAAGCCCCTCCTGATCTCGTAGAGGGAGGCATTTTCCCTCACACGAATATCAAGAGGGAGAACCCCAGCCAGCACCAAGGCAGCGTTGAGAGACACCGTGCGATATGCTCTCACCAATCTCTGTGCGAAAAGCCGCTGGACCGTATTTAAATGCTTTTGGACATATTTCTTTCTGGTCTCTGCAGCCCACACGCTGGCAGCATAAGTGATTATCGGCTCAACCGCTACATTGTATATGGTGCGCACCACTTCCGGGTGGAGACCCCAGCTGACCCTGGCGGCTCTCGACAGCTGCTTGTAGACGCCCAGCGCCTTCCCACATACGTTTGCGACGTGGGCGCCGAACGTCAACCCGCTATCTATCGTCAGCCCCAGGATCTTGATCTCCTTCGATAGTGCAATCCACTCCCCACCCATGGTCAGCCGCGGGACGTCGTACTTCAATTTGTTGGTTAGCACCATAGCCATGGTTTTATGAGGTGCAAACCTGAGTTTGTTTCTGACGCCCCACTTCCGAACATGCTCAAGGATTGGATTGCCCCTTCGCTGGATTTCCTCCGCCGTATCCCCCGAGAAGACGAGAACTACGTCATCCGCAAAAGCCTGACAGTATTCTCCCCTCCCCGTGAGATCTTTTAACAAAGGGTCCAACAGGAGATTCCATAGTATAGGGCCCCCAATGGATCCCTGCACGCACCCCATGCTGGTAGATTGGAGATGCTCCAGGCCAGCGTACCTTACTCTGACTGTCCTGTCATTTAGGTAGCTGGCCATGGTCTTGCGTAGTTTATCGGGGCACTTCTCTTCCATCATCCTGACTTTTATGGCCGGCCACCAGGCACTATCGAAGGCGCCCTCTATGTCCAGCGACACCATGGTGATCAGCTTCTTCTCCAGAAGTTTGCTTTTCACATGGGTCATTAGGTCATAGAGGGCATCCTCGGTAGACCGTTGTGGCGTAAATCCATACTGTCGTGGACTCATCCTGGGGATGAAGTGCCATGCAAGTCTTTTGACCAACATTTTTTCAAGTATTTTCCCCATGACCGGAAGCAGGCCAATGGGTCTATATGACTTGGGGTGCGTGTAGGTGTCCTTGCCCGGTTTTCTCAACATCACCACGGTTGCCTCTTTCCAGGGTTTAGGGAAGTGGTTAAGTTCCCAGCACTTATTCAGCAGCGCTAGATGTAGATTTGTGTCTTGATGGATAATCTCGGCACAAATGTCGGCTGTTAAGCCATCAGCGCCGGGAACCTTCTTAGGGTTGAAGTCGGCCACTGCTAGCCGTAGCTCTGTGGCCGTAAATTCTTGTTCATGTACATCATGGGTAAGATTTACGGCTCTGTCTGCTAGGCTTCTGGTTTGGCAGTGGTCTTCGTCGTCCCCGTCGGTGTTATCCTCTGGATAAAAGGTTTGGGCCAACAGTCTCACTGACCCCTCTCTGTCGAGCTCTTTCCCATTTACGTGGAGCATTAGGTCCTCTTTTCTTTTCGAGGTATTCCTGATAACTCTATAAATCCCCTCCCAGAGTCCCTCTCTATCTTGCTGGACACAGAAGTTCTTCCAGCTTTGAATTTGAGCTCTTTTGGCGCGGAGCTCATAGTTGTCCTTGGCCCTCAGATACTCAGCAACGACGCTGTCCCTATTCATAGGGGCTGCGCATCTTATTCTGCGCTTCCTTATGGCAACGCCGCGCTTTAGCCTCTCTAGGTCCTCAGACCACCACGGGATTCTCAGTCTCTGAGACTGCTTCTTCCTGGGCATCAATTTTTCACACAATTGGGTTATTTCTTTTGTATATTCGCCAATATATGAGTCCAAGTCTGGGATGTTTTCTATTGCGTTTATTGTGTGTATACTAAATTTTTTATCTATTTTCAATTGGCTTAGTTTCTCACGAAACAGCTGCCAATTTGTCTTTTTGGTGTTAAATCGTCGTGTAGTGCGCTGAATAATGATACCCGAGGACTTCTGCAATCCCAATTTAAAGACAATCCCGTTGTGGTCCGAGCCCGTCAGGTCATCGGCCACCCTCCAGTCGTCCACAAGGTTTAACAGATCATCTGTGCACGCTGTTACGTCCACATGGCTGGTGTATCTGATACCCCCTCTTATGGTATCATAGGTCGGCTTTTTGCGGTTATGTTAGGTTGGGTTAGGTTAGGTTGGGTTAGGTTAGGTTAGGTTAGGTTAGGTTAGGTTAGGTTAGGTTAGGTTAGGTTAGGTTAGGTTAGGTTAGGTTAGGTTAGGTTAGGTTAGGTTAGGTTAGGTTAGGTTAGGTTAGGTTAGGTTAGGTTAGGTTAGGTTAGGTTAGGTTAGGTTAGGTTAGGTTAGGTTAGGTTAGGTTAGGTTAGGTTAGGTTAGGTTAGGTTAGGTTAGGTTAGGTTAGGTTAGGTTAGGTTAGGTTAGGTTAGGTTAGGTTAGGTTAGGTTAGGTTAGGTTAGGTTAGGTTAGGTTAGGTTAGGTTAGGTTAGGTTAGGTTAGGTTAGGTTAGGTTAGGTTAGGTTAGGTTAGGTTAGGTTAGGTTAGGTTAGGTTAGGTTAGGTTAGGTTAGGTTAGGTTAGGTTAGGTTAGGTTAGGTTAGGTTAGGTTAGGTTAGGTTAGGTTAGGTTAGGTTAGGTTAGGTTAGGTTAGGTTAGGTTAGGTTAGGTTAGGTTAGGTTAGGTTAGGTTAGGTTAGGTTAGGTTAGGTTAGGTTAGGTTAGGTTAGGTTAGGTTAGGTTAGGTTAGGTTAGGTTAGGTTAGGTTAGGTTAGGTTAGGTTAGGTTAGGTTAGGTTAGGTTAGGTTAGGTTAGGTTAGGTTAGGTTAGGTTAGGTTAGGTTAGGTTAGGTTAGGTTAGGTTAGGTTAGGTTAGGTTAGGTTAGGTTAGGTTAGGTTAGGTTAGGTTAGGTTAGGTTAGGTTAGGTTAGGTTAGGTTAGGTTAGGTTAGGTTAGGTTAGGTTAGGTTAGGTTAGGTTAGGTTAGGTTAGGTTAGGTTAGGTTAGGTTAGGTTAGGTTAGGTTAGGTTAGGTTAGGTTAGGTTAGGTTAGGTTAGGTTAGGTTAGGTTAGGTTAGGTTAGGTTAGGTTAGGTTAGGTTAGGTTAGGTTAGGTTAGGTTAGGTTAGGTTAGGTTAGGTTAGGTTAGGTTAGGTTAGGTTAGGTTAGGTTAGGTTAGGTTAGGTTAGGTTAGGTTAGGTTAGGTTAGGTTAGGTTAGGTTAGGTTAGGTTAGGTTAGGTTAGGTTAGGTTAGGTTAGGTTAGGTTAGGTTAGGTTAGGTTAGGTTAGGTTAGGTTAGGTTAGGTTAGGTTAGGTTAGGTTAGGTTAGGTTAGGTTAGGTTAGGTTAGGTTAGGTTAGGTTAGGTTAGGTTAGGTTAGGTTAGGTTAGGTTAGGTTAGGTTAGGTTAGGTTAGGTTAGGTTAGGTTAGGTTAGGTTAGGTTAGGTTAGGTTAGGTTAGGTTAGGTTAGGTTAGGTTAGGTTAGGTTAGGTTAGGTTAGGTTAGGTTAGGTTAGGTTAGGTTAGGTTAGGTTAGGTTAGGTTAGGTTAGGTTAGGTTAGGTTAGGTTAGGTTAGGTTAGGTTAGGTTAGGTTAGGTTAGGTTAGGTTAGGTTAGGTTAGGTTAGGTTAGGTTAGGTTAGGTTAGGTTAGGTTAGTTAGGTTAGGTTAGGTTAGGTTGGTTAGGTTAGGTTAGGTTAGGTTAGGTTAGGTTAGGTTAGGTTAGGTTAGGTTAGGTTAGGTTAGGTTAGGTTAGGTTAGGTTAGGTTAGGTTAGGTTAGGTTAGGTTAGGTTAGGTTAGGTTAGGTTAGGTAGGTTAGGTTAGGTTAGGTTAGGTTAGGTTAGGT
>LR991107.1:21227500-21251231 GCA_905163515.2 Lymantria monacha | reverse complement strand
ACTTTGACAGCTGGGTGGCCATCTTGAAAATTTTGAAGTGGCCTTAACTTCCTTTAGTTTTAAGTTAGAAAGCTGCCGTTTCCGGTTTGGGGTTCCTGTGAGGCTGCGGAATACACCCAATAGGGTCAAGTGGGAATTTGATCCCCAAAATTTTTGCACTAGCCTGGGAGCTGGATTGGGTCCGTGGGGCCAAGGGATTCCTGCCACTTCAAATCTGGACTCTCTACGACCAGTAGGGCCGAAGTTATTGTCGCTAGAACTTTTCTCTAGCGAACTTTGGGGTCTACCGGGGAATGTTCTGGCGATCTTTGCTCCGGAACTACTGGTCCTATCGACTCGCGGTTTTTTCGGCTCACACGAGCTTAATTCTCGCTTCTTAGGTCTAGAACATTGCTTCCATCTATATCTTCTCCTTCCTTCTTTTCTCTTCTTTTCTCTTCTTTTTAAATATTTTTTCTTCTTTTTGACAAGGGCTGCCTTCCGCGGTCCACTGGGGCTCTGACCGAGAGATCTGCAACACACAAACAGTGTATTAACCGACTTTACTGTAACAAAAATTTTCCAAAAGAAGATAATTGTGATATATATTTATTTGATAGTGATTGATCCTGTACGGTGGTCTAGTGGCCGGCGGCGACAATTGGGCATTGTAGTGACAACGCTCCATTTTGCGCCGCAGCCGGTGGGCTGGCTGTTCGGGTCCAATCACCCTAAATTATAACCCTAACGGGGTCGACTTTACCAAAAATTACACTTTGGTGTACATTAGTTATGTCATTTCTGGTGGAGAAACTAAAAAACTTAAATTAGAATACTGACCGAACTAATCTAGTAATTAAGTAGATAATAAGACAACAGGGCCTTTACACCCTGTTTTTAGTATCTTTAAACTAAATTGGTATTTACCCAATTGAACTGTTATACACGTTAGCAAATATTATATTGCATTGACCATCGGAATTTTACACCCACGAAAGTTGTTTTACCATTTATATAACTTAGAAGTAAGCTATTCAATTATAACCGGGATTATACACCCAAATAATTAGTAAGATTTTATAATTTATTGTGTTTTATTATTTTATAAGTTAGATAACTGACTAGACGATCACTTATTGATCACCAATTTCGCGGTTTTGTGTACCAACTCATTGACACACTTTACACCTAACAATTGAGGCTCCAACCTCTTGCAGACATTGACTCAATACGTTATACTGAGCCCTATACACTCAGTATAAAATATTATATCATAAACCCCACTGGTACACTAACATAAGAACATACCGCATCACTGGGTCTCTGATCTAGTGGAACCACCCCTCAGCACTTTACACTGAAGAGTGGGGCCACACGGCACCGCGGGTAACACCATGATCCGTTCGCCACCACCTAGCAAAATGACCACTAGGAATTCACTGGAACTACAACACAAACAAAAGCAGGAACTACAACATGACAGCACTTCGCAGCAGAAACAGGACACACAACAACAAGCCTCACAACAACAACAACAACTCGATTTCCCACAAACACAAAACCAAACACTAACACAAGCACAAATACTAACACACAAACAACAACAATATCACCCACAAATGCAAGAACAACAACTGCAAGACCCACCACAAAAACAGCAGACACCTATAAACCCAAATCCTGTGAAAACCTACGTGAACCGAATCGAAAGGCTGAGCGGAGGCAAAGGTAAAAGTGACAAAACCTTTAGAATAGATAACATTGAGAACACATCAACCCCAAAACTGGCTCAACAAAATACGATAAAACGCACTAAAGATATACCGACGAATAATAACCCAAAAGGGAATGAGGAAGGTATCAAAAGCGAGAAAAACATCAACAAGAAAGGATCTAAGAGGATGGAAAGAGACACCAAACAAACGGGTCAGGATAGCGTGACCAATTTGGAAGCGATTGGGAACGAGCAATGTACTAATAACAATAAAACAATTGCAGAAAAGATAAGAAAGTGCTGTAAGGTAATAGGTGACAACATAAACCAGTCAAGAAACCTGAAGGCGGAATTGAAAGAAGCAATCATAAAACAATTGGATGAGCTCAGGGGGGTCTCAAGCAAAATTAAACAACTGGAAGAAACAGGAGCTATTATAATACATAACATAGAAGAAGAGGAGCACGCAGGACAACTGAGTAAAGAACTCCAAAAAATACTTAGAACTGAAAGAGACCAAATGGAGAAAATACTAAAAGAACACACCAATGCTATGACGGAGAATGTGCAGGCAATAAACGCATACAATAACGCCGCACAAACGGTCCCGGTGATGTATCGGTGTGGGAGTGACTGCGCTGACAGCAAAACAGTGATCAGCGAGATAGGACAAATTAAGGAAGTCACCCAGAATATCCATAAAGTGGTGACCAAAGTAGCAGACTCTCTACCGACCTATGCTGACATAGCTTCAGGAGCCAAAAACACCCAGGGCAATATTCCAAAACCCACACATAGCATTATAGTGGCTACCAGCGAGGTGACATCCACATACGAGGACACCAGGGACCAAATTAAGAATACCTTAAAAGCGAAGGAAACGGGACTTCAAATTGATGGAATAAGGGGCATCAGGAATGGCAGAGTTGTCCTATCCTGCGCAACCAAAGCCGAACTGGTTAAAACCACAGAGAGGCTTAAACAGAATACTGGACTCAAAATTGAAGAAGCCAAACCGAACAACCCATTAATTATACTAAAAAATATAATGACATATAACACAGAGGAAGACATAAAAACGGCAATCAGTACCCAAAATAAGGACTTGGTGGAAGGGCTTACTCCCGAAGATTTAAAGATGGAGGAACGTTTCCGTAGGAGGGCCCGAAATTCCCACCAGTGCCATGTAGTCCTCCGTGTAACACCCAAGTTCTGGAGGAGAGTTACAGACAAGGGCAGACTCTACACAGACATCCAGCAAGTGGCCGTCGAAGACCAGACGCCCTTAATTCAATGCTCACGATGTCTGGAGTATGGCCATGGGAGAAAGAATTGTAAGGAGAAGGACAACCGCTGCCACCACTGCGGCGATCACCATAACCAAGCCCAATGCCCAAATAAACAAGCCGGACTACCGCGGACATGTTCAAACTGTAAGAGGCGAGATCACCTGAACGCCGAACATGCAGTCTTTAGCATGGACTGTATAATCAGACAACGAAATGATGAATTAGCGAGGAAAAACATAATCTACTGCTAAGGGCACTGCACTTAACAATGGGCACAATGTTATTCCCACATCCACTACCTTCCAAGCTAATTTACAAAGAAAGGAGTTGGCCACTACCGAGTTGATATGGGAGGCTGATAGAAGGAAGGCGGTCTTCGCGATGGTTCAAGAGCCATATGTTGGCGGTATTAAGAAGATGAAGACGTATGGCACTGCAAGGACATACCAGAACACAAACAGTGGTGATGGCACCGTAAAGGCGGCGATCGTGGTCTTTAACCAAGAGATCGCCGTCACATTGTGCCACAAGTACACTACTAACAATGTCGTGACTGCGATAATGAAGACTTGCGCATGGGAAATCCTTGTAGTGTCATACTACTTCGAACCAGATGTAGAAATTGAGCCTTACATTAAACAGCTCGTTAAGATCCGTAACAATTATAAAGGCAAGTACATCCTGATGGGGGGTGACGCCAATGCAAAGAGCATCTTGTGGGGTGGCCAACAGACTGATAAACGCGGCAGCGCAATTATAGGCGCTTTGGCAGAAATGGGTCTTCAGGTGCTGAACGTCGGCAACACTCCTACATTCGACACCATAAGAGGCAATACAAGATACACCAGCTACGTTGATATCACTGCTTGCTCCGACGAGATGCTTAACTTGATAGCAGAATGGAAGGTGGCTGAGGACCTAACCGGCTCGGACCATAATGGTATCATTCTGAAGCTCTATCTCCAGAAGGCTCAAGGCATGCAGGTTCGCAGGACAACACGAAAATTCAACACGAAAAATGTTAACTGGTCCCAATTTCTTGGTAAATTGGACCAGTTAAAGGCAGAGAATAAAATTAACCAAACAACAATACAAGAAATAACAAACAAAATTGAAATAGATAAAATGGTAACTAAACTCACCACCGCAATAGTCCAATCCTGCGAAATTCTGATGCCGAAGAAGAGAGTAAAGGAAAATCTGCGCATACCGTGGTGGTCTAAGGAGCTGGGGGACCTAAAACGAGGAGTCGCCATCAGTAAGAGGAGAATCCGTAGCGCGTCCTCTAAATTTCGGAGTGAAGCCGTCAAGCAGTACCTGAGGGCCAAAGAGGAATATGAGAGCCGTGCCAAGACAGCCCAGATCAGAAGCTGGAAGGACTTCTGCACGAAGCAGAGCAAAGAAGGGATGTGGGAAAGCATCTACAGGGTGATCAGGAATACAAAAAGAAGGGAGGAAGATCTGCCGTTGGTCGAAAACGGCGTACAGTTGGGCCCCAAGGAATCAGTCCAGCTGCTAGCGAGGACGTTTTACCCCAGTGACAGGGAGGAGGAGGACGACCACGACCACAGCCGGATCAGAAAAATGGCGGATAGTGTGAAATCCCTGGTAAGTGCTGTACACGAACCGGACTTTACTGAAGGCGAATTGAAATCGGTCGTGGCCAGTTTCAATCCCAAGAAGGCTCCTGGGGGAGATGGCTTAACGGCTGATATATGTGAACAGGTCATCCTACATGATACCAAAACGTACCTGGCACTAGTAAATAAATGCTGGCAGCTTGAGTATTTCCCTAAGGACTGGAAGGAAGCCGTCGTGATTGTGCTACGTAAACCGGCGAAGGACACCTATACGCACCCCAAATCTTACAGGCCCATCGGACTACTACCCATAATGGGTAAAGTGTTTGAAAAAATGCTTGTAAGGAGGCTGACACATCACCTGGTGCCCAGAACCAGCCCCCGTCAGTTTGGCTTTACGCCCCAACGCTCAACTGAGGACGCCCTCTACAGTCTGGTGACCCATTTGAGAAGCGAACTTCATAAGAAGAAGCTGATCACAATGGTGTCGCTAGACATTGAGGGCGCCTTCGATAGCGCTTGGTGGCCAGCAATTAAGGTAAGATTGAAGGAAGAGCAGTGCCCAGGTAGACTGCAAGGGACGATGACCAGCTATCTGAACGACCGAACAGTCAGAGTAAGATATGCTGGTCACGAACACGTCCAGAGTACCAGCATGGGGTGCGTACAGGGATCCATAGGAGGCCCGATCCTATGGAATCTTCTTCTGGACCCTCTGCTTAAGGATCTCGCAGAGGGGGAGGATCATTGTCAGGCTTTTGCCGATGATATTGTCCTCGTCTTCTCCGGGGATACGGCGGAGGAGATAGAACGACGGGGCAATTCAACCCTCGAGCGTGTTCGGCGGTGGGGTGTTGCCAACAGACTGAAGTTTGCACCACATAAAACAGTGGCTATGGTGCTGACCAATAAGTTGAAATACGACACCCCACGGCTGACCATGGGCGGGGTGGGAATAGCTCTGTCGAAGGAGATTAAAACCCTGGGGCTGACGATAGACAGCGGGCTGACGTTCGGCACCCACGTCGCAAATGTTTGCGGGAAGGCGCTGGGCGTCTATAAGCAGATGTCGAGAGCCGCCAGGGTGAGTTGGGGTCTCCATCCGGAGATAGTACGCACAATTTATAACGCGGTTGTGGAGCCCATCATTACGTACGCCGCAAGCGCCTGGGCCCCAGCTACGAATAAAAAATGCGTTCAAAAGCATATAGGTACGGTA
Organism: Lymantria monacha; assembly: GCA_905163515.2. Classification (NCBI taxonomy): domain Eukaryota; kingdom Metazoa; phylum Arthropoda; class Insecta; order Lepidoptera; family Erebidae; genus Lymantria; species Lymantria monacha. Next base: position 21,245,450 of record LR991107.1, on the reverse strand, counting down.
CAGAGGCTTTTTGCGCAGAGGATGATTAAAGCCTATCGCACGGTGTCTCTAAATTCGGCATTGGTACTGGCGGGAGTGCTCCCTCTCGACATACGTATTAGAGAAAATGCTTCTCTGTACGCGGTTAGGAGGGGCTTGCGACCGCCGATACCTGACAGAGAGGTTGAGACGCCGTTGCCATATATTGAAAGACCCCACCCGGCGCAGCATATTGGCCGGGGATTCCTGATGATAAACGATTCTCAAGAAATCGAGAATACGGTGAACAGTGCAGTACATATATACACGGATGGCAGCAAGATCGACGGTAAAGTCGGAGCGGCGATCACAGTATGGAAGGGAGCCACCGAAGTTAAGTCTTTAAAGATGAACTTGCCATCATACTGCACTGTTTACCAGGCGGAATTGCTGGCAATATGCGAAGCCGCTAGGGTCGCAACACGAGAATTTCACGAGCCCTGCGCAGTGCTCAGTGACTCCAGAGCAGCACTACAAACGGTGATCAACAACGACTCCACACACCGCCTCGCCGTCCAAACAAGGACGTATCTGAGGGAAGCCCATGAACACCATAGGGCAATTGAACTGCTCTGGATAAAGGCCCATGCCGGAATAGCTGGAAACGAGCGCGCCGACCAACTGGCAAAGGAAGCCGCACTTCGCTCCAAAAGGAGGCCCGTATATGATAAATGTCCCGTTTCCTACGCTAAGCGCGAAATCCGGAACAGTGCAATACAGGAGTGGAACACAAGATATTTGACAAGCACAACAGCGGGTGTTACCAAAATGTTCCTGCCAAACGCTGTCGATGCCTACAAAATAGTAAGGCACCTGGACATAAAACCAACTATTACTCAGGCGCTTACCGGACACGGCGGCTACGCCGCGTACCTGCATAAATTTAGACAAAAAGACAGCCCATCTTGCGCCTGCGAACCGGATGCGGAGGAAACGGTGTTGCACCTTCTATTTGACTGCCCTATACACAGCATTAGAAGGTGCAATGCCGAAAACCTGCTCGACACAAAAATCACGCCACTCACCATAACACAAATAATGGCCAAAAATACAAGTCGAACCATACTATTAGAATTTTGCGCTTCAATTACTCAAAACTCACTAGGAAGAAACAAAACATAGCATAACATAAGAAATCCCGATGTAATATATAAATAATGTACAATTGAATATTAGAAGATTAGTAAATTAGAATTAGACTTAAGATTGTTTTAATATGATATAAAATTAAGTAATAACAATAAACTGACATAAATAATAAAGATAAGTAGCCCCGAATAGGGCTCTGAAAAACTTATTGTCCTGCTAGTTATATAAATTGAGAGTAGGAAATCTCTAATCCTGTTAGAGGCCAGGCGGTGCCGGGTCAAGACCCGGTATATAACACCTTTTAATAAAAAAAAAAAAAAAAAAAAAAAAAACCTAACCTAACCTAACCTAACCTAACCTAACCTAACCTAACCTAACCTAACCTAACCTAACCTAACCTAACCTAACCTAACCTAACCTAACCTAACCTAACCTAACCTAACCTAACCTAACCTAACCTAACCTAACCTAACCTAACCTAACCTAACCTAACCTAACCTAACCTAACCTAACCTAACCTAACCTAACCTAACCTAACCTAACCTAACCTAACCTAACCTAACCTAACCTAACCTAACCTAACCTAACCTAACCTAACCTAACCTAACCTAACCTAACCTAACCTAACCTAACCTAACCTAACCTAACCTAACCTAACCTAACCTAACCTAACCTAACCTAACCTAACCTAACCTAACCTAACCTAACCTAACCTAACCTAACCTAACCTAACCTAACCTAACCTAACCTAACCTAACCTAACCTAACCTAACCTAACCTAACCTAACCTAACCTAACCTAACCTAACCTAACCTAACCTAACCTAACCTAACCTAACCTAACCTAACCTAACCTAACCTAACCTAACCTAACCTAACCTAACCTAACCTAACCTCACCTAACCTAACCTAACCTAACCTAACCTAACCTAACCTAACCTAACCTAACCTAACCTAACCTAACCTAACCTAACCTAACCTAACCTAACCTAACCTAACCTAACCTAACCTAACCTAACCTAACCTAACCTAACCTAACCTAACCTAACCTAACCTAACCTAACCTAACCTAACCTAACCTAACCTAACCTAACCTAACCTAACCTAACCTAACCTAACCTAACCTAACCTAACCTAACCTAACCTAACCTAACCTAACCTAACCTAACCTAACCTAACCTAACCTCACCTAACCTAACCTAACCTAACCTAACCTAACCTAACCTAACCTAACCTAACCTAACCTAACCTAACCTAACCTAACCTAACCTAACCTAACCTAACCTAACCTAACCTAACCTAACCTAACCTAACCTAACCTAACCTAACCTAACCTAACCTAACCTAACCTAACCTAACCTAACCTAACCTAACCTAACCTAACCTAACCTAACCTAACCTAACCTAACCTAACCTAACCTAACCTAACCTAACCTAACCTAACCTAACCTAACCTAACCTAACCTAACCTAACCTAACCTAACCTAACCTAACCTAACCTAACCTAACCTAACCTAACCTAACCTAACCTAACCTAACCTAACCTAACCTAACCTAACCTAACCTAACCTAACCTAACCTAACCTAACCTAACCTAACCTAACCTAACCTAACCTAACCTAACCTAACCTAACCTAACCTAACCTAACCTAACCTAACCTAACCTAACCTAACCTAACCTAACCTAACCTAACCTAACCTAACCTAACCTAACCTAACCTAACCTAACCTAACCTAACCTAACCTAACCTAACCTAACCTAACCTAACCTAACCTAACCTCACCTAACCTAACCTAACCTAACCTAACCTAACCTAACCTAACCTAACCTAACCTAACCTAACCTAACCTAACCTAACCTAACCTAACCTAACCTAACCTAACCTAACCTAACCTAACCTAACCTAACCTAACCTAACCTAACCTAACCTAACCTAACCTAACCTAACCTAACCTAACCTAACCTAACCTAACCTATCCTAACCTAACCTAACCTAACCTAACCTAACCTAACCTAACCTAACCTAACCTAACCTAACCTAACCTAACCTAACCTAACCTAACCTAACCTAACCTAACCTAACCTAACCTAACCTAACCTAACCTAACCTAACCTAACCTAACCTAACCTAACCTAACCTAACCTAACCTAACCTAACCTAACCTAACCTAACCTAACCTAACCTAACCTAACCTAACCTAACCTAACCTAACCTAACCTAACCTAACCTAACCTAACCTAACCTAACCTAACCTAACCTAACCTAACCTAACCTAACCTAACCTAACCTAACCTAACCTAACCTAACCTAACCTAACCTAACCTAACCTAACCTAACCTAACCTAACCTAACCTAACCTAACCTAACCTAACCTAACCTAACCTAACCTAACCTAACCTAACCTAACCTAACCTAACCTAACCTAACCTAACCTAACCTAACCTAACCTAACCTAACCTAACCTAACCTAACCTAACCTAACCTAACCTAACCTAACCTAACCTAACCTAACCTAACCTAACCTAACCTAACCTAACCTAACCTAACCTAACCTAACCTAACCTAACCTAACCTAACCTAACCTAACCTAACCTAACCTAACCTAACCTAACCTAACCTAACCTAACCTAACCTAACCTAACCTAACCTAACCATCAGTCCCCCGCTAACCGCGCTCGAGTTAGCAGCTTTTCTGAATCAGCTCCGCACTAAATAATTCGTTTAAATAGGTTTTTCTCAAGATATCGCAACGTACTATACATCAAAAGTTGCGCGCTAGTGAGGCGCAGGCGTTAAAATACCGTTCGCGAGTTTTAGTGAAAACCCTTAAAAGTTATAGACAAAAAAGTGCCGAAAAAGAGGTTAAGTGGCAAAATATTTCGCAGTTTTTCAGTGATTGTGCTTCGGCGTAAGTGCCTGCATGCGATTTTCTTTTCCCGCCGCAAGGGCCCCGGAGGCCCGCACCGGTTGGTGGTTTCCTGAAGAAAATCGCTCCACCGCAACAGGGTCAAAAACCGAGAAAAACAACTTTTCCACCACGTGCACATCACCACGAGGTCAAAGAAATACTGCACTCAGAGAGCTGAAACTTTTACCACATCTGCGGGCAAGTAGACACATTAATATTCTGCAATAAGAAAAATTTTACAAGCAGTAATTTAAAACATATTAGTAATTATATGCCCGAACTTTGGTCCCTAATATCTCGGCCGCATACTGGGCTATAATTTTTAAATTTACACCGCTGCCTGCGCGCTCAACGGGACAACCTGAATACCAAAGACCAATCTACTGGACATCATAGTCTAGGAGCTACAGTCGGAAAACTGAAAAGTTCAGGTTTTCCAAGGTTTTGTACGGCAAGAAAAATCAAAAAATATATTGGACAATAGCCTATCATAGAACATCAATTGTAGCAAATTTACCAATTTTTTTCAGAATTTTAGTATTAAGAACCTAGGAGATATCGAATTTTTAAGTTTTTTTTGCAATTAATTAAAATATATTATAAATAATTATAAATAAACATTTCCAATAGGTTTAGATGACCCTTGGGCACACCCCGAGCCCAAACACGGAGGGTCTAGGCCCATAAATAAAGAAATAAAAATTTCCAGGGGGTCTTGGGGGTGTTGGGTGTGAGGTGTTGTGGTCTTTGAGTCGGGATATCTCCGGAGTCTTTTGTCGTACGGGACTGCGGTTTTCGACATAAATAAGGGCGAGTAATTGCCCACCAAACTATATTGCCAATTGCCCAATTGGGCAAAAAATTTTTGTTTCCCTTTTAAGACCTGTAGGCAGGTACTCCTGGTGGAGCCATAGACGCCAGTGAAAACCGCACGCTCCTCCGACGCGTGGTTCGGGAGATATTCGCGATCAAAACCTGATTTTGACAGTTCGACCGCCATCTTGTATTCTTTCAGAGGGCTGCATCTCCGGGGATATCTAACGTAGAGCGACGGGGATTTCGCGGAAGTGTTAAGGGGGGAGCAAGGAATTGGAGGGACCTAGCTTTTTCTAAATTGGGGACAAAAATTTCGCGACTTTGGATTTCATTATTAACTGGTAAAGCTCCCGATTCCACGTCTGCGAGTCTAAACGCGACCTCTCTGTGACTTGTGGATCCGGAGATATCTACGAGCAAACTTCGACCGGGCGGCCATTTTGAAAGAGTTTGGACGGCCATAACTCCGCCGCGTTTTTAGCTAGCGCGACGCGGTTTTTTCTAAAAGGTGTCCCCGGACTAGGAGTTTCGATCCCTTTGGGTCTGGAGTGGATTCGAACCCACAAAATTTTGGTGTCAACTGGTGTAACCCTGGTGCGAGGGGAACCCCGTAGAGTCCCATAGTCCAAACCCGGACCTCGTGCGATCGGTAGAACCGGAGTTATCAGAGTTTGAAAATTCCCTGGAGGTGTTGGAGGTGTTTGGGGGTGATTTTTGGACGAACATAGCTCCGGAACTATTGGTCGTAGCGGACCGGAATTTTTTCTGGTGACAATCGCACAAGGACGGCCGCATACAGCTGCTACCTGCTTCCTTCTTAGTCTTCTGCTTCCTTCTTTTTCTTCTTCTTTTTACTTCTTTATCGTTCTTTTTCTTCTTTTTTGAATTGTATCGTGCTTTCGACTTCCGGACAGACACCCTGCAGAACCCGCGCCGCGAATCGCGTAAATCTGTTGACATATCTATACGGTAAAAACTAAAGTATTTAACAAAAATTTAATTTGACGTCTGAACCTAGTTCTCAACCGTTATAAGAACACATCCAGTTACATAAAACACACGACACAAAAACACAAAGACCTACACCCAGACACACAAATTGACACCCACACAATAATACATATACAAGCTAATCCTGGGTACGATTCTGTAGGTCGGCATCGGGTCGATCTCGGCGGCCGGTGGCAACAACTGGTAGTTATATAGATAACATTCCATCTTGGATCACAGCCGGCGGGATCGTGGGGAGAGAGACCATCCGCCGCAGAAACGATACACCACGGAACAGAAAAACTTCACCAACTAACATCAAACACAAACAGGACTGACATACAGACTGATTGACATAGCTAGACAAAACACCTCAATAAACCTCGACGTCTAACATAGTAACGACATATACCCGAAAAGCCCACCATGCTTCGATCACCGCCAGACAACAAGACACTACCAAAGAAAGCAGAGAAAAAGGCACCAACCACAACAATAACAGCAGGCACAGATAAAACATACATCCAGACCTCACCGAAGACGGCGAGGATGTCTAAAACAGAACAAGTGCCAAATACAAGCCCTCCAGAAGAAATGCAAGACTGATGTCCACTGGAAGAATCCACATAGATATCCAACAGGTGAGAGTCGAGGACCAGACTCCCTTGGTGCAATGCTCCAAGTGCCTAGGATACGGACATGGACGCCGACACTGTACCGAAAAAACGGAAACATGCCATCACTGTGGAGGATCTCATCTTAAAGCACAGTGCCCGGCAAGAACAAGTGGGAACCCCCCAAAGTGTGTGAATTGCGAGAGGGTAAAGATGGATCCCAACCACGCGGTGTACGGCCCAGAGTGTCCAGTACGGAGAAAATGGGATGCCATAGCGCGCATGGCGGTAGCCTACTGCTAAGGGCACCCATGTAAAGCACTACGCAGTGGCGCAGGCGAACCTCCAGCGAAAGGAGCTTGCAACGATGGAGCTGATGCTTGAGGCGACCAATAGAAAAATTTCACTCGCAATGATTCAGGAACCCTACGTGGGAGCAAAGGGGCACATGAAGGCATACAGGGGAGCACGAGTCTACCAAAATCCGCACCACGGTGAGGGCACTGTGAAGGCGGCAATAGTGGTCTACGACACCAGCATCGTAGTGACTCCGAGCCTAAAACACACCACAAATAACATCGTTACTGTAAAGCTCCGTGTGGGTGCCTGCGACTTGCTTGTTGCCTCGTGCTATTTTGAACCCGATCTCCCACTGGAACCATACCTGGAGCAACTGTCCACAGCCTGCCGAGAACTGAATGTCCAAAAAATTATCATAGGAGGAGACATGAACGCAAAGAGCATATGGTGGGGAAGCCCAAAAACAGATAAAAGAGGGGAAGAAACCATTGGAGTACTGGGGGAACTGGATCTGCAGATACTGAATACCGGAGATACCCCGACCTTTGATACAGTCAGGGGAAATCAAAGATACACTAGTTATGTGGACATCACAGCATGCAGTACGGATGCGCTAGGTGTGGTCGACGGCTGGCGTGTCGTCGAGGATCTGACTGGCTCCGACCACAATGGTATTATGTTTAATATAAACCTGAACCCCGAAAAAGCTATAGTAGTATCTCGCACAACGAGAAAATATAATACCAAAAAAGCAAACTGGGAAGAATTTGATAAGCTGTACAAACAATTTAAAATAACTAATAATATAAATAAAATAAGAATACAAGAAATCCGAGATAGACAAGAATTAGACAACATGATAAAGGAATTTGTAAATGTAATAACAAAAGCATGTGAAAAAACCATGCCAACAATTAATAAAATACAAAAACTGAGAATACCATGGTGGTCGGAGAAGTTATGGGAGAAGAAGCGACAGGTGGCGACCATAAAAAGGCGCATCCGCTGCGCAAGATCCTCCCGAAGAGAAACAGTGGTGGCCGAATATCTTGAAGCCAAACTTAATTACGAAAGAGAGGTTGAAACGGCACAAATCCAAAGCTGGAAATCCTTCTGCGAACGACAGAGTAGGGAGGGAGTCTGGGAAGGGATATACAGAGTATTTAAAAACACCTCCAGAAGAGATGAAGACATACCACTACGGGAAGATGGTATAGAATTAACTGGCCAGGCATCAGCACAGAAACTAGCGGAGAAATTCTACCCAGAGGACCAGGAAGAGGGTGAGAGCGAGGAGCACTTGAGGATAAGAGCATTGGCGATGGAAGGAAACTCCCCGCAACACAGCGCAACGCAAGAACCCAACATCACGGAGGAAGAGTTGAGGACGGCCGCTTCAAGCTTTAACCCTAAAAAAGCACCGGGAGAGGATGGACTTACCGCAGACATTTGTGAAAGACTTACAGCACAGGATGAGAGTACATTCTTGGAGTTATACAACAAATGTTGGCAACTGTCCTATTTCCCAACAGAGTGGAAGAAGGCGACGGTCATAGTCCTCAAAAAACCGGGAAAGGAAAACTACACCGATCCCAAGGCCTATAGACCAATAGGACTTCTGCCTGTACTGGGCAAAATATACGAGAAAATCCTGGTTCGTAGACTTACTTGGCACCTTGTCCCCCGCATTAGTCTAGAGCTGATTCACTCGCTAAAGAGGCAGCCCTAAATACAAAAACTAAGCCAAACTACGACAAGTGCCCGATTTCATTCATCAAGAGATTGATCCGTGAGAGGTCTCTTGATGAATGGAATAAAAGATATCAGACAGACACGGTGGCAAAAGTTACAAAAATCTTTTTCCCGGATGCAGTGGAAGCCTACCGCATAATAATAAAAATCAAAATGAAAGGTGAACTAACGCAGATCCTCACGGGACACGGCGGGTTCTCGGATTACCTCAACAGATTTAAGTGTAAAGATAACCCGTCTTGCATCTGTGAACCAGATATACCCGAAACTGTAGAGCACCTCATACTGCACTGCCCAATGAACACGACAAAAAGACACACACTCGAACACAGCATTAACACTGCGCTAAATATACACAATATACATACAATCATTAAGGACCCACAAAAGAGAGCTAAGTTCCTACAATATTGCTTAGAAGTGGCGCGTATAGCAATAGCGAGAAACAAAACATAAGAGAGAAATGTAAATACAAGTAAAGCGATAAATAGAGCGTTGCATAAAACAGTACATTGTGGAGCATAGCACATCTAAAAGCAGTATACAATAAATAATACGTAATATTGCAAAAGAAGAGAGTAACCGTAAAAATAATGTAGCACAATATAATAGAAGAAAAATTTAAAATGTAATACACTACAATGAAATGTAGAATGCGAAAATATAATGTAAAAAGTGTATATAGACAGTTAGATGTATAATATAAGTGTAAAGTAATAATGTAGTAAATAATAGGAAAGAGTGTAAATATAATGTATGTATTAAAATACAAACCTAATTGGTAAAATGTAATATAGTAAAACATAGGAGAAGAAAAACTAAACTGTAATACAATACAAAGATAAGTAGAATAATAAATTATAATGTACAAAATGTATAGATACAGTATGACGTAGAGTAATATAAGAGAAAATAGGAAACGTAATTAATAATAATAAATCCAAATGCAATGTAAGTAGTTAATTGTAGATAATACATGGAAATAATTTAAATGTAAATATAGTGTAATATATGTAATATAAAATGAAAAGTAGACAATAAGCAGAGATGTAATTTAGCATAAATATAGATAATAGATAGTAGTGCAATGAAATGTACTGTAATATGCATGTATACAGATTAATGTAAAAAAGAACACTGTCTAGCAACAAAATAAAAAAGCAAAGCTAGACCTAGAAAAGAAAATAAAGAAAGCATGAATAGATCAAAAAGATAAAGAAAACCCCTGATTATGTTAGGGAATAGAAAAAAAAAAAAAAAAAAAAAAAAAAAAAAAAAAAAAAAAAAAAAAACCTAACCTAACCTAACCTAACCTAACCTAACCTAACCTAACCTAACCTAACCTAACCTAACCTAACCTAACCTAACCTAACCTAACCTAACCTAACCTAACCTAACCTAACCTAACCTAACCTAACCTAACCTAACCTAACCTAACCTAACCTAACCTAACCTAACCTAACCTAACCTAACCTAACCTAACCTAACCTAACCTAACCTAACCTAACCTAACCTAACCTAACCTAACCTAACCTAACCTAACCTAACCTAACCTAACCTAACCTAACCTAACCTAACCTAACCTAACCTAACCTAACCTAACCTAACCTAACCTAACCTAACCTAACCTAACCTAACCTAACCTAACCTAACCTAACCTAACCTAACCTAACCTAACCTAACCTAACCTAACCTAACCTAACCTAACCTAACCTAACCTAACCTAACCTAACCTAACCTAACCTAACCTAACCTAACCTAACCTAACCTAACCTAACCTAACCTAACCTAACCTAACCTAACCTAACCTAACCTAACCTAACCTAACCTAACCTAACCTAACCTAACCTAACCTAACCTAACCTAACCTAACCTAACCTAACCTAACCTAACCTAACCTAACCTAACCTAACCTAACCTAACCTAACCTAACCTAACCTAACCTAACCTAACCTAACCTAACCGCCGACGGAGTAAGAATATCGCCACCCCATCTCCTACCCGTGGGTGTCGTACGAGGCGACTAAGGGATGCATAAAAGACCATACCATCTTAGAGAAGGAAAACTCGACACAAAACCCTATGTGCATTACTAAATAACTTAATGAACATAGTAGTTAATGAACAAATACTAACACAAAGAATACTACAATGAAAAAGTATAAATATATACAAATATAATATAAGTAAAATTGACAAATAAAGATAAAATAACATTAAATAACTAACGACATATACATAATATAATATAAATCATAAATATAAATCTCGAATAAATATAAGGCTTAGTAGTGAGAACACAAGTATAAAACAATTATAAAGTATATATAAATGGCTGAAAAGTCATCCGAACAAATAACTAATGAATAGCACAAGAAACTCAACCTCGAATAAACAAAGGCTCTGAATTAATATCAGAGGTGCTCACGAACCGGGTCAAACATTGACCTGGACTTATAAAAAAAAAAAAATAAAAAAAAAAAAACCTAACCTAACCTAACCTAACCTAACCTAACCTAACCTAACCTAACCTAACCTAACCTAACCTAACCTAACCTAACCTAACCTAACCTAACCTAACCTAACCTAACCTAACCTAACCTAACCTAACCTAACCTAACCTAACCTAACCTAACCTAACCTAACCTAACCTAACCTAACCTAACCTAACCTAACCTAACCTAACCTAACCTAACCTAACCTAACCTAACCTAACCTAACCTAACCTAACCTAACCTAACCTAACCTAACCTAACCTAACCTAACCTAACCTAACCTAACCTAACCTAACCTAACCTAACCTAACCTAACCTAACCTAACCTAACCTAACCTAACCTAACCTAACCTAACCTAACCTAACCTAACCTAACCTAACCTAACCTAACCTAACCTAACCTAACCTAACCTAACCTAACCTAACCTAACCTAACCTAACCTAACCTAACCTAACCTAACCTAACCTAACCTAACCTAACCTAACCTAACCTAACCTAACCTAACCTAACCTAACCTAACCTAACCTAACCTAACCTAACCTAACCTAACCTAACCTAACCTAACCTAACCTAACCTAACCTAACCTAACCTAACCTAACCTAACCTAACCTAACCTAACCTAACCTAACCTAACCTAACCTAACCTAACCTAACCTAACCAGTACCGCTTTGGTAGCGCTAGAGCAAGCAGCTTTTTCGAAACGCTCCTGAGTAAAAAATTCAAAATAGTGGGTTTTTCTTTACCGATTCAAACGAAATAAGTGTCGGCGGGTGCATCTCGACGTGGCACATAAGCCCACATATCGCAAGTGAACCACGAAACCACCCCTATAAGGTTATAAACTGAAAACCAAATAATTTTAAGGTTAAGTGGTAAATTTTTCACAGTTTTTGTGTCATAGTGATTACAATATAGTGCCTCCATCAAAGTTTAAAGTGTCCACTAGTGGGCCAGTACAGGCCGCACCCTTTGGTGTTTGTACGGAAGAAATCGGTCCACCGCAACACAGTGAAAAATCCAGAAAAACAAATTTTCCACGTGGTTCTGGCACCACGAGGTCACCGAAGGAGTGAAGTCAGCGAGCTGAAATTTTTATAGCAGCTAGACAGCACCGTCTTCAACGAAATTCAACAAAGAACTGAATTTTTCGACTTATAGTTTTTAAACTATAAACAAAAAAGTGTATCAACTTTGACCTTAAATAACTCACCAAGTAAATAAGATAGAACAAATTTTGAACTGCTATCCTCTGCGCGCTCATCGGCCGAAGAGCTCAGCTTAGCATCAAGAATTTATGTTAAGTACTTTTTATATTATAATCTAAAAACCAAAACTATCACTTTTTCAAAAATTTTAGAACTGTATTAATCTGTAAAATTCAAAACTATATGTACCCAAATAGAGTGTAAATTTACACGAATTATAGTGATTTTCACAAAATTTTTGAACGATTAGTAACATAGATATTGAATTTTTTCCGTTTTTTCTAAATTAATTAGTAAATATTAGTTATAAAATTATTTTGACCATAAAATACGTTTGTGCATGTCCACCGGCACATATAGACTCCAAACTCGGCCAGTCTAGGCCCAAAAACAAAAAATATTGACTTTTCTGGCTGACCTGGTGGTACTTAGAGTAAGGCTAGAAATAGGATATCTCACTGACCGGAGGTCGTAGAGAGACGCGGTTTTCGACCCTAGAAGGAGGGGAGAAAGGGCTGTAGAACTGACTACCAAATTGCCCAATTGGGCACAAATATTTATTTGGGCACTATTAAGGCACAGGCGGATAGCCAAAGACGTGCCCTTCACTACTCTGAAAACCGCACATCGCTGCGACGCCTGGTTCGGAAGTTATTAAACTTTCTCGCCAAAATTTGACATTTCGGCGGCTATTTTGGAAATTTTCGGAAGGCCATATCTCCGGAGTTAGGGCAGGTAGAGCGACGGGGATTTTTCCTATGGTAAGGGAGGGAGCTAAGGAATTGCGCAAACTTAGTTTTTTCTAAATTAGGGGTAAAAATTTTTGGAATTTGGATCTTAAGATATTTAAATAGAGCGTAAAATTCCACACTAGGAGAACCCAAACTCAAGTACTCTGCGACCAATAGCGCCGGAGATATACCCGATTCACGGACGACTTTGACAGCTGGGTGGCCATCTTGAAAATTTTCAAGTAACCATAACTTCCTTTAGTTTTAAGTTAGAAAGCTGCCGTTTCCGGTTTGGGGTTCCTTGGAGATTGCGGAATACACCCAATAGGGTCAAGTGGGGATTTGACCCCCAAAATTATTGCACTGGGCTGGGAGCTGGATCGGGTCCAGGAGGTCGGGGGACTACTGCTAGTCCAAATCTGGTCTCTCTACGATCAGTGGGGCCGAAGTTATCGCCGCTAGAGGTTTTCTCTGGCGAATTTTGGGGCTCGCTGGGGAATTTTCTGGCGGGCTTTGCTCCGGAACTACTGATCCTAGCGACTTGCGGTTTTTTCTGCTGACTTGGGCCTGATCTTCGCTTCCTAAGTCTAGAACACTGCATTGTTCTATATCTTCTCCTTCCTTCTTTTCTCTTCTTTATTTTTCTTTTTCATTAATTCTTCTTCTTTTTGATAAGGGCTGACCTCCGCGACCCACCGGGGTCCTGACCGGGAGACCTGCAACTCAGAAATATCATATAAAACGATACTATCAAGATAAAAATTTTCAAAATTTTAAAATTTATAATATTACTGTAGAATTGACTTTGATAGTGACTGATCCCGGACGGTGGTTTGCGGCCGGCGGCGACAATTGGGCATTGTAGCGACAACGCTCCATTTTGCGCCGTAGCCGTTGGGCAAATTGGCCGGGTCCAATCACACTAAACGATAACCCAAACGGGGTAGATTTTATAATTAATTGTACATGATTATTCTATTTTATAATTGATCTGTATTTTGTTTTATTATATTTTGCAATCTTGTGTAATACCAATTGCTATAACTTTTATTACTTATTTACATGACACGGGCATTTACACCCATAACTCATTAGATGACACTGGACAATTTACACCCAGCTCTATATATACTAATTTTGTAAACACTATATATATTATCAAATACTGACTAAGCCGGAACTATACATCCGGTAACTGACTCCGGGTATTTGACACCTGCTGACAAAGGTATCAGACCTTTTACACCTGAGAACCATTGACGGCAAGGCACCGCGAACTGAGGCAATTATGCCTATCCAACGCTCACCACCCCCAAATCCTAAACTGATCAAGGATAACAAAGATGCTAACATAACTAAAAATCAAGAAAAAGTAGATTCAGCATTCAGTGATAGACAGAATAGAACATTTGCATTAAACAAAGACAAACACAAGAACATAGTGGAAGATTCGGAGACCCCACCACCATTGAAATATATAAATAAGCAGATGCCTGGCCCATCGCTGAAAAAGAGTCCAAACATCTCTGAAGCGGTGGCACGATACGAAGAAACAAATAAAAAGAGCTCAGAAATACAAAGAGTAAAACAAAAAACCAAAGATGATAAACCAAAGGGTAAGACGCAAACGACGATGCTGAATAGCATATTATCAGCCGAAATAAATTCAAAAGGACAGGAAGGAAAAGTAGTCTTTGGTAGCAAATTGGAAGAGGCGGAACACTGTATTTCACAATCCATGTTCCAACTGAGCATATCTAGAAACATTAAAACAGAAATAAAATCTGAGATCACCAAACACCTCGAAACTCTACAAAAAATAGTAACAGAGCTAGCTAAGGAGCTGGAGCTGGAGAAAGGTAAGAGAGAAGGAGTGACTGTAAATACAGAAACACAACAGGGGCAAGCCTCAACAAGTAAAAAGAACCAAAACGACTTACACAAGCAACTACACGACTGCATGATGGACGGCATAAATGAGATGAGAGCATTCAGACACGCAGTGACAAGTGCTGCAATAGTACCCCAGGGCAATGATAGTCGCGAGGGGGGCGTGGCACTGGTCGAGGAGATATGCCAGCTCAAAAACGTAACCCTGGCGCTTGGGAGGCAGATCGCTGAGGTGAAGGACTCTACTCCCTCATATGCGGAAATCGCATCAAGATCCCAGCCAACTGAGATGGTAAGGCCTCGACCAAAGCACAGCGTCATCGTGACTACCAATGCCGATACACCAACCTCTGACGATACACTTAAGCAAATAAGCAAAACACTAAATGCAAAGGAAACAGGACATAGGATCGAAGGGATCAGAAGAATAAGAAACGGAAAAATCGTAATCAGTTGTGCTTCTAAAGCCGAAATTAAAAAAGCGGCAGAGCAACTGAGAACAAATAGAGAGCTAAAAGTGGAGGATGCAATAAACAAGAACCCTTTAGCCGTGATAAAAAATGTCCTAAACTGCAATAAGATAGATGACATCAGAAAAGCACTGCAAACTCAAAATAAGGAGCTTGTAGAAGGCCTAACCGAAGAAGAAATAAGGATAGAAGAGCGGTACCGGCGAAAGGCCCGAAACCCACTGCAAAGCCACGTTGTCCTCCAGGTTTCCCCACAACTATGGGGGCGACTGACTGACAAGGGCAAGCTCTTTATAGACATCATGTGGTCAAGGGTTGAGGATCAGACACCCCTGCTACAGTGTTCAAACTGCCTAGCCTATGGACATGGCAAAAAATATTGTAAACAGACTGAAAAGACGTGTCACCACTGTGGCGGCAACCACACCAGAGCACAGTGCCCAAAACGGGAGGCAGAAGAGCAGCCGACCTGTGTAAATTGTAAACGGACTAACCATTTGAACGCGGACCACACAGTGTTCAGCCCCGACTGCGTCATAAGGAAGAAGTGGGATGAGTTAGCCCGGGCGAGCATATCATATTGCTAAAGGCACCCCGGGCACTCAAACCATAACCAATGACTTCGCCTATAAGATCGCCCAGGCTAACCTGCAAAGGAAGGACCTCGCGACGACAGAGTTAATGGCCGCAGCCAATAAACAGAGAATCTCTCTCGCTCTCCTCCAGGAGCCATATGTTGGTGGCCAAAAGTCCATGAAGGCGTACGGCACGGCCAGGATATTCCAAAACCCCAATCGTGGCGAGGGTACCATCAAAGCGGCCATAGTGATTTTCGACGCTGACATAGTGGCAACACTGTGCACTAAACTCACCACAAACAATATAGTAGTCGTCAAACTCCAGACAAGGGCTTGGAGTGTCTTGGCTGTGTCGTACTATTTTGAGCCGGACATAGACATAGCACCATATCTCCTCCACATGGACAAAATCCTAGAGTCTAAAAGCATAATAATAGGAGGCGACAGTAATGCAAAGAGCATCTTGTGGGGGAGCAAAAAGACTGACAAGAGAGGGGAAGAATGGATGCACTACTTGGCCGAAAAGGGCCTTCAGGTACTCAACAGCGGCAAAAAGCCGACCTATGATACCATAAGAGGGGGTATCAGATACACCAGCCATGTGGACGTAACTGCGTGCACAGATGATCTGTTAAACCTTGTGGACGACTGGAGGGTGGCCGATGACCTGACGGGCTCGGACCACAACGGGATTGTCTTTAAATTGGGATTGCAGAAGTCCTCGGGTATCATTATTCAGCGCACTACACGACGATTTAACACCAAAAAGACAAATTGGCAGCTGTTTCGTGAGAAACTAAGCCAATTGAAAATAGATAAAAAATTTAGTATACACACAATAAACGCAATAGAAAACATCCCAGACTTGGACTCATATATTGGCGAATATACAAAAGAAATAACCCAATTGTGTGAAAAATTGATGCCCAGGAAGAAGCA
Organism: Lymantria monacha; assembly: GCA_905163515.2. Classification (NCBI taxonomy): domain Eukaryota; kingdom Metazoa; phylum Arthropoda; class Insecta; order Lepidoptera; family Erebidae; genus Lymantria; species Lymantria monacha. The sequence goes on along the minus strand of LR991107.1, from coordinate 21,228,651 downwards.
GTCTCAGAGACTGAGAATCCCGTGGTGGTCTGAGGACCTAGAGAGGCTAAAGCGCGGCGTTGCCATAAGGAAGCGCAGAATAAGATGCGCAGCCCCTATGAATAGGGACAGCGTCGTTGCTGAGTATCTGAGGGCCAAGGACAACTATGAGCTCCGCGCCAAAAGAGCTCAAATTCAAAGCTGGAAGAACTTCTGTGTCCAGCAAGATAGAGAGGGACTCTGGGAGGGGATTTATAGAGTTATCAGGAATACCTCGAAAAGAGAAGAGGACCTAATGCTCCACGTAAATGGGAAAGAGCTCGACAGAGAGGGGTCAGTGAGACTGTTGGCCCAAACCTTTTATCCAGAGGATAACACCGACGGGGACGACGAAGACCACTGCCAAACCAGAAGCCTAGCAGACAGAGCCGTAAATCTTACCCATGATGTACATGAACAAGAATTTACGGCCACAGAGCTACGGCTAGCAGTGGCCGACTTCAACCCTAAGAAGGCTCCCGGCGCTGATGGCTTGACAGCCGACATTTGTGCCGAGATTATCCATCAAGACACAAATCTACATCTAGCGCTGCTGAATAAGTGCTGGGAACTTAACCACTTCCCTAAACCCTGGAAAGAGGCAACCGTGGTGATGTTGAGAAAACCGGGCAAGGACACCTACACGCACCCCAAGTCATATAGACCCATTGGCCTGCTTCCGGTCATGGGGAAAATACTTGAAAAAATGTTGGTCAAAAGACTTGCATGGCACTTCATCCCCAGGATGAGTCCACGACAATATGGATTTACGCCACAACGGTCTACCGAGGATGCCCTCTATGACCTAATGACCCATGTGAAAAGCAAACTTCTGGAGAAGAAGCTGATCACCATGGTGTCGCTGGACATAGAGGGCGCCTTCGATAGTGCCTGGTGGCCGGCCATAAAAGTCAGGATGATGGAAGAGAAGTGCCCCGATAAACTACGCAAGACCATGGCCAGCTACCTAAATGACAGGACAGTCAGAGTAAGGTACGCTGGCCTGGAGCATCTCCAATCTACCAGCATGGGGTGCGTGCAGGGATCCATTGGGGGCCCTATACTATGGAATCTCCTGTTGGACCCTTTGTTAAAAGATCTCACGGGGAGGGGAGAATACTGTCAGGCTTTTG